>JABASC010000022.1:0-98065 GCA_019776185.1 Plutomurus gul | reverse complement strand
CCCCCCCCCCCCCCCGCCAAGAGAGCATTTATTATGCTGACAGCTTTACAGATAGTTGAGGGGATTTTTTTCGTCTTTGATTTTCTGTGAAGCCGATCAAAGTCAAAGAATGTCGACCATGTTTAACAATGAATGCGCCAATTCTCATCTTACCTCTCATTCGATTATCTCCAATTCATCCTTCCCCGAAGCGGTACTTTGAACTAATGATTCCTTTTGGCAATTAGTGCACCGGTAGGCTTTCCCAGGTACAGCATCACTTCAGAGATAGGAAGTGCTGTCTGCATTACAGTATTAGATACCAAAATCTCCACAAGCTTTTGAGAGGGTGGAGGCAAAACCCTGGCCCATGCTTTTTTTGTATACACAGGATATCTATAAGCTGCCATACAATACATTGTTAAAAAAACCGATGGGTCGGATACCCTGGCTGTAGGAAATACGTGACTTGTACTGTAAATGTGGCCACCTTCATTGATACAATGTTATAATATAAAGGAGGATACCCTAAAAGTTACATACTTTGAGGACAGCCACGAGAAAATGAATCCAGTCTGCTAAACCAACGTAATCATTACCGGCTTGCACAGAAGATTTAATTTGCTGTTATTTACTAATGTTTGATTAGGAATTTTATCTCATCGATTTGATGGCTTCAGGGGTCAATGGAATGATGAAGGTCATTGCCACTTGGCAACCAAGTATTTATTCAATATTGATTTAACCATCCTTCCTGATGTAATTATTCGGATGAGGAGCTAAAAATTTCACGTGTAATTATGTAATGACAATATGGAATTATGCATATTCTACGCATACGTACCTACGTAATGCGTACACGTTAATTGACTAAAATGTATGTTAAAACTGCATCATGGCACTCTTTAATAGTGACAATCTGTGGCAAATGTGTATAAACTGTAAAAAATTCCGCGTCTTTACATACGAACGTGTATCCACGTATGTATAAGATAATCCATAAACATACGCAGATAATTTATTCTAAATATTTCAACATAAGAATATATTATTGAAATAAACAAGGTAAAAATAAAATTTGTCATTAATTTGTTGCAGTTCTTTCAGTCGTGGTTATAGCTAAAAGTAATGAAACTAGTATATACTGGATATCTATATAGAAGAAGTTACAATGTGCAACTGTAGATTTGTTGTATAACAGAATTATGCATGAATGATAGAAACATTATTACATCTTGTAATAGTAAACAGAACGCGCCCTGATTTCCCACCATTTCGTCACACTGAAATAGTCACTTTTTCGACATTTTTAGAAATATTTCCTGTTTTAGCATTTTCCCATAATTTTTCATTTTGCATGACTTTCACTCTGTTTCGAGGAACTGTTTCCGGTGAAAGTGCACTGTCATGCGGGTACATTGTGGAAGGCATTGAGAGGCGGTTGACTGATACTTTCTAACAAACAGAAGCAGATCAACATTGTAGTTTAAAAAACGTGAAAATCGATGCTCCCATCAGGTGACATCAACTTGCTCCATCTTGCTTGCGTTTTGTAAAGTAAAGAACTTGTAGTCAGGAAGAAGTTGGTGATTCTGATCTCAGTGTGGCAGTTAAAGCTAACTGGCAATACATACAACTTGCATGATTTTGATACACTCTCTCCTCCAAGTCTACTGGTCGGTCGGCAAATAAACAACCAAGAGAAGAATTTCTCCTTAAGCATTTCTCTCTGCATAGAACGAGGTGTGTAAAATTGCTTTAAAGCGCATTTAATGATTGGTACACGGTACGTGAAATAGAAAAATGTATTTTTGGGACACCCCTCTATTGCCACGCGTTTTTTTAAAGCACAATGCGTAAAACGCTTTAAAGCGCATAAAAGATTGGAAACCGAGTAATGGGTTATTCCTGTGCGTAACATTTAAATTGTTTATTCCTCAATTTTTAGACAAACAAATGAGTGCGGATGGAGGGTGCTCGGACGGTGAAACAATGCCCAAGAACGTCACTATGTAAACTTTAATTAAGAAAAGTTAGAAAATTATTTAAAAAAAAGGTTCTTGGTAGATATGAACTGGCCAAAGTTCAACTTGTGGTTAAATGTTCTTTTTAGTTATAGACAGGCATTATTTAGTATTCCGTAATTTTATATTTTTTAATTCTATTAAATTGAGAGCTAAGGAGGTGTTCCAAAAAAGTTGTTTTTGATGGTGGCGTCTGTGGTAAGTACAACGTTTGCACAATCACTTTGTATGTTTGTAGTTATGGAGTGCTCCTGTAGTCAACATTAAATATTAGATATCCTGCTGCACAATAGGCAGCAAAATGAAGGAATCCCCTGAGCCTTAAACTGTTTCCTAATACTCCTTAATGTTATTACATTCCTATATAGTGGCATCTCTGAAAAGAAGGAGGAAAGAAGCACATTTTACATTAAGAAATCACATTAGTGTACCTACTACAACGGAACTCACTTGGATTATGAATGCTCAGCGTGAACCAAGCCATTAACATTATTTCCGCATGCCCTCATTTCAATAATTGACTGCCGATTAAATAATTAATGCAGTCATTAATGTGTTACCCACTGCCAAGCCAAACAAATCATATGGGAAGTTTACTTGCACTCTACATAATCAGTAGCTAATGAAAATCCATACGTCAATATTTAAGAAAAGGAACTGTGAAAAGAGGCTACACAGTCTTTTCAATGTTAAATGCAGGTTTTAGCCACAGAAGTAGCAGACAAGGCACAAAGCTACTCAAATTAAATATAAATACAATGCATGTTACCCAGTGAATAGGCGTATTAATTTATAATAAGATTTTTTGCCCTGTAGTCGTGGCCATTATGGTTATATCATATCTACTTATAAATGAAAGTGGACACAATATCGGAATTTAGCAGAACGGATGCATCATAATCTTCATTACACAGAAAAACGATAAGCAAACAACCTCAGCAGAAGATAATATGTAAGCGCTTCCATGAAATTATGAAGAAATTCTATCAATATTGAATTGGAGGAACATTGGAAGGTTTTGTGGCGCGGATGGAGAATAGAGACCGGAGCAGTAAGGCCCACCATTTGCAGTCTCTTTTCAATGAATTGTGAACTGCAGGGAGCAATCTTAATATTTAATCAAACCAAAAATGATATGACGGTATCTTATACTTTACTGTAATTGTATGGTGGCATCCTGCAAACATAAGCAACTACCTATGAATATATTATTCTACTTTATAGCAGGTATTCCCGGGGGGCCGCTTAAACATTCCAATTTCTCTACATTTCCCATTCTAACGGCGTTTCCACGATTTAAAGTGCAGACGCAAAAAATTGCAGACAACCCACAAAAAATAAATTTGAATACTCTTTATCTACACACAAATGTAATTGCTTCCACTTGGTTACCTTAATTCACAAGTTTGTCAATAGAAAAGGTCAATGTTCTGATTTCGGTTTATAGAAAATGGTCAAACCTAATTATAAAATGTATTATTTACTTGCAATTTGTTAAAAGTTCTCATTTTTATAACTAAATAGGCTTAAGTAGACAATAAACTTTTACTTCTCACTCAAATATATCAAAAAAGTTATATTTGCATTTACAACTTTCCTTTTGATTTATTTTACAGAATGTCTGTCGTAAAGGAAACTTTCGAATTAAACAATAAGACTCAATTTAATTTTCAGTGGGAGCCAAATCATAGTTGACCAGTTCTCGAGAATTGAGAGAGATCTTTAATTTCAATTCAGACATGAAATTTTTAAGAATTCAGCTAATCTATAATTCGATGCGTCCTATTCTGCTATACGTTGCATTTGCACGGAGACGGCACTATAGCATTGCAGTTTTATGTAGAGACGGCTGTGATGTGTGCTTTATTGCTTCAGTTGAATCGCCAGCGAGAGTTCACATCCAGCAGCTTCGTCTCATATCGGAATAACCCACATTTATATATATGCACTGTATTTACACATTCTATATACATTCTATCCACGGGAAAATCTATTTTCATACTTTTACTTGACCTTCCACACGTTCCTTGCGTTAACGCTCACTTCTTTGACGAATTTACGATTTTCCAAGCTACACACTGAAGACGTAATGCTTGGTGTGTAAATGCATGTCTTTGGCTTGCATAGACAGATGCATAACATGTGTGAACACACGTATCTAGTAGTAAGAATCTGCTCTCTCTCTCTCTTTCTCTCTCAATGTGTAAGCATTCCTTTAAAATTCAATCAACAGCAAAGCATGGAGAAAGTACACTTGGAATAAGCAACCTGTGAGCAACCTGCTCTCAATTATTTGTAAGACAGAAGGAAACAGAATAATTAGGTTAGTGCAGTGTAGAATGTGCTCGTCCTTTAATAAATCAGGAACTCCAGATATAGCATCACACTGTTTCTAAGTGAAAGTCCGACTAACATTCCTTCTGCTGACTTTCCCTGAAAAAAGTTTGTCCTCTCTTTTAGGCAGCCATAGAGAGCCATTCTAAAAATTGATTCTTACTTTCATGTTTGGATGGTGGCTATTTTCCGACCTCTTATTTTCCTGTATTACTTTCCCCAACGTCCGTGCAAGTGAGAATACAAGTCCAGCTACACGACCCAAAAACGCTGTTCCACACATCACTACACAATAAGTGCTAGGCGTGCGGAGAGCAATGTATTATTTATTTTGACAATAATTCACTATATATCCGTGGAGACTCATTTTCTCTCTTAGCTACAAGTCACGCTGGGTGCAAGTCGGCCAAAAAAGTACGACAGCAAAATAAGGGGACAGAAAATTAACGTCATGTTAAAATTAAAATGTCACAAAAGATTGAATGAAGATAAAGGATGGGAAGGGTTGATTTAAAGGTAAAAATGTAGATTGTGATATTGTTTGTGTGCAGAAATAAATATAGAATACTTTTTATCGACACAACTGCCAACGTGCATTTTCTATTCTAGTGCAATATTTCTCCCGAGGGACTGTTCAATATTTTGCCTTAATAGGGCAGTCACAGGCAGTCTGAGAACTTTTTCTTCAAAGAACCATTACCTCTATTACTTATGATATGTATACTGTTTCTTAGGTGTGTGCCGACCCACAGTGGAGATACAGAGCCATATTTTATTCTAACGGCTGAAAATTGTGCCTTTCACAGTCGTTCAGTGAAACCGAGTGGCAGTTAACGATCGAAATATCTCGGAAATATTCTATTAACATTGTATAGAATTGCTACTCGCATGTAGCACCAACGCTTCAATTGAATTAGGAATAATTTACAAATATTTCTTTGTCGTCCACTGTGTTCGGCTAGCAACCGGCCACTGGCAAAATTACCACATGGCAAAAGGGGCGAAACGGGTAGTTGGAATTAGAGTAAGTTTATTAACATGCATGACTAAAACCTGCTCCATGTTTAATTTTTGTGAGAAATTTGAAAACTCGGTCAATTTGTAAATAATTTTTAGCCCTTTTATCCAGGTGGTCAGGCACTAAAACCGGATACTGGTCGTCCACAACATTTCCTGGCCAGTGCCTACTAACCGAAAGACGACCTTAATTTTCCTATATATTTGTTTAAAACACGAGAATCGTCTACTCGTACCTATAATCGCATTATTTTCTTCAATGTGAAAGTGAAACGCTTTTTAGTCCGCATGAAAAACATTTCCTTGTGGAATGGAATGGATGTGTGTAAATAAGTACGTAGAAAGATTGTATGCTTTTCAACAAGCACAATACACTATTTCAAAAAGAACCACTTATCTGATGTACTTATGCAGGGTTGCGGATGTGATTATCACACTGGGATTAATTGCTGCGATTAATGTGATAAATATGATATCACACTGCACCCTGTTTCGTGATTAATGTGACAAATGGGATTTACTGCCTTACCCATGTGTTGAATTAATCATATTTTCACATTACATTTCTCACTGTGATGTGATTTTTACCAAGGCAGTGTAATTTACGAAACCCTGGCGGACCAGGATACATCTAGTCCGTCTTAAAAATTGCATTGAATTGAACTGTCGCCTTTGACAGGCAGAACGTTCAGCTATTTGGTTCATTGCCTCCTGCTGGAGGTGACATAACCCGTACAGCCTGTATTTGCAGCAACTGTAAAAGATCAATCAAATCAGTTCACAAATATCCGATGCACGTGAACAAAGACTCCCATATTTTAATACCCTCACTTTTACATTTGTATCCTAAAACGGTGAGCAATTCACTTCTTGTGACACACGACTAAACACATGGTACAGATGATACATTGTTACACACAGTCTGTGGATATGTGTGCACTATAGGTAATATTAGTAATAATAAAATAAATTGAAGTAGGATGCTACTGAAGAAATCGTTTGTCAAATAAATAGGCATTAAACAGGCATTTAATAAATTTGAATGTAGGCTGTTTCCTGTCAAATATAAAATTTTGAAAAGCAATTCTCATTCTCTATTAAAAAATGAATTTCAATGTTCTGCAATGTGTGCGTGATTTTGTACACTCTCTCTTCTACAGGAGGAGGGTAGCACATTCAAAGTAGTATTATAATTTGAAGCATGGTAAGTACTGATTTAATTTCATGCGACAGGAAAATTTGGCCAACGTAATTTTCTGGGACACAGAGAGAAAGTTCTTTTCAAGTTGCTTTGAAACTTGTATGCCATTGAATGTGTGTCAGTTGAATGGCGTAGGAATGCATGTAAAGGTAGGGAGGCTCACAGCGTGAGAGATAGTTTGGTGTCATATCTATGAGATGGATGTAGCTGGCACATGAAATGAAACCGAATTCCCAATCAGCAGCTTGGATCCTTTTCACGTGTCTGCTTCGCATTCATTCAGACGACTCAATTGTGCACCTTATTCATAATAAAGATGCATTCCTATCGTTCTAGGCTCGCTTGCCAAAATGAATTATGTCATCATTAAAATATATAGGTGATCCATTCACTGATTGAATTTGAAACCAGTAACTAACTTTCATTCTGGATGAGACTGGATGACTGACACACAACCCTGTCGTCACTTTAGCAGAAAACGTGTATTAACGTGCCCCGTGTTTTCCCCTTCATCGTAGAATCCATGTAGATGAAGCAAGTCATACCATTTATGTAATCGGCCCAGGGTTTCGTAAATCACAATTTCTTGGTATTTATTTTCACAGTGGGAAGATATGTGAATAATGGGATTAATTCGTAACATGGAAAGAATAGTAAGTCCCACCATTAATCCCAGTGTGTAAATCACACCCGAAACCCTGAAGCACAATGAACGTGTAGGAACAGCTTTCACTGTATTAGCATGTCAGTGTTAAGGTTTTGGCACTAGAGATTCGGAAGTGAAAGTGAGTTGTGTTGCTGGTGCTGAGTTTGTCAAAATGAGGATTGTGTTGCCATTGTGGGAAATGATGAGCTGGTGCATACGGAATATCGTACCATTACAGTCTCCGTCGTCACAATCAGTCGACTTTGCAAAAACTATTATGCAAAGTTGCGCAAGTTTTGAAGGTTTTGCATAAAATGAATTCTTAGAGCGGATTGCTGCGTAAATTACATTTGGGGCATTAGATGCCAAAGAATACTCTGCTAAAATATATTGAAATAAGATTAAAGGCCGTGTAATAAAAAACGAATTACAATTTGTGGTTAGGGACGGTTATGGTAATTGTTTACTTTTAAGCCCCTATAATGATAATTGACTGTCTTGACACCTTTGCAGCTTGTGTAGCTATTTTAATCGATTCGAATTCTATGTTCGAATGTAGGGAAACTTTTCTCTGTCGCTGCCGCTGCCAGCATACCAAATAAGGTCGTATTCTTTCGCTGTATTTCTTCCAAAATGGTGGGTTGTCACCTGAGGCATCTCAAGAAACATTTCTTTTAACATGTTCATCTGATAAAAGTATTCATGCAAAAGTGACCCACGTGACCAACATAATATTTCTTTAAGTGCACCTTCTTTTCGCTATATCGATTTAACGAACTGCAAAAATATTAAAGCATGTTTCACAGTGTTGACAATATTATTCACATGATAATGTACTGTGGTTTCGGTGCTAATGAATGCTTGCCACTTGCTTACACAGAATGATCCGATTTTAATTGTGGAGCAAATTTGCCCTTCAGCGTTATGATACGAGTCTTACTACGCTCATCCAGCAGTTTGGCATCTACCGCGCTAAGGCGTTGCTGGAAAATAGATCGTTAAGCGTTTTAATTGTATATATCATATTATCTGCTGACGCTGCTGTTGGTAGACACGAACCAAGTCTGCAAGCGGAGTACTGACATCCTCAATAATTCTTGCAGGCTATCCGTACGTGGGAGGGAACAACGAAATCCCCTGTATCATCCTTGTATATATAATTTAATACTAAAATTACAATTTTCGTGGAAATGTCGTCCGCTCCAATTTAAAACAGTAGATTTAACACCGCGCGTAACAAATATCAGGAAGGCAAATAAGTGGACCACCCTGTATTGATGTTTTTGTGCCATTAGTATTGAAATGCTGGGAATGCTTTCTCGAGATGTTTTTAAGAATTCATTAATTTGCATGACCAAACAGAAAATCGTAAGAGATCTCTTTAATAAACGACCGATCCATTTCACAAAGAAAGTCGTATCCTTGAAACTTGAAAGTAATTGCTCAATAACTCATTTGAATATCTTGAATAGACAAAATGTCTTACGGTGTGAGTATTTCGAATCCCCAATTCGTATTAGCATACAATTTCAATTCAGAAACCTCACATATTAATAAGACTTTGATGATGGAAATGTGCAAGAAAAAACAACGCTGTTTACACGGGAGAGAGCTTTCAGCGTATGCAAGACCCGATATGAATACAGGATGACACCACAGTCGAACACATTTCTTTCAATTATTTAAGATTAAAAAATTTTTAATCTCACAATTTTGATTTTTGCATTAATTTCAAAAATCAAAGTCCGAAAAGCTACTTTATAACCTATGAGCCTATTAATACTTATTAATCAGATTATGCATTATGCAAATGACAAAATGTATATTTTAAAAATGTTACTTCTGAAATGAATCGTATTTCGCAAAAATTTGCAATTACTGCAAGTAGACACAATTGTGACAGTAGTAAAATTTCCTTTTGAAGTCACCCTGTAGAATAAATGAATTACAGGCATTACATTTCGTAGGATATGCGACTAGGTATTTTGGTGAGTGAGACAAGTGTGACAACGTGTGAGAAAGATGGATATATGTTCCGTGTGTGTTCCCGGGACACGTATTATGTTCTGGTGAGCTAATATGTGTGTCAGCGATGTGTTATGCGTCTGTGTTGTTGTACAGGAAGAGAGTGGTAACAGTAGGTACGGTAATGTGATATTGGCACTAAGTAAGTCCTGTATGCTATGACTTAGCATGTGCTGATGGCTAATCTTTGTGTACAGTGACTGTCGTGCGTCCGATAGCATCGCCAATGGCACACCAAAGCGCTTTTCCATCCACCGAAACTGCAAACTCGCTTCTTTCCATTCTTATTTATTTACTTTAATTTTCCACTGAATGTGAGAGCTGAATGACTGCTCACAACTGCTCACTGCATGCTCCACTCCGCCGCTTCTACTATCCTAGTAAGTAAGTAGGTAGCAGTTTTGTAGTTTCATGTCAGGTAGTCAAACTGCAACGCGTCTGCGCACCGCCACCACCACCAGCAACATTAACGTGTACATAACGGATGCTCGGATTTTACCCCAGAAAAGAATGAGAAAGCGTGCAGAATGTATACCACGATGAACGAAACGACCACACAACCGTCCCACCACCCAAAACCAAACGGCCAAGGAAGCCAACTAAAGCAAACAATGTGAAATGATGGTGAGACACTAGTACCCTGTGCACTACTAGTATTAATGTAGCCGTTGAATGAATTACGTGCTCCTCTGCTCGGCTTACCTTCTATCTGTGCACTCTGCTCTACTGCTACAACCAGTTCGCCGTGCAAGGCAATAGAAAACGAAATTGTGAAAGCAATCGTCCTGCTCGTAAGTAAGAAGTCGGTGGCTACTTTCTCATGAATCGCCTTACGCAGTTCATACTGCGTAAAACGCGGTGCGTAAAAGTGCTTTAAAGCGCGTAAAATTGTTGGCACGCTGTGCGTGATATAATAAATTGTATTATATGAGATATCCCTGTATTGCCTTTCGTTTTACGCAGCTCTTTGTACGCAGTGCATAAAAGTGCTTTAAATAGCGTGAAATGATTGGAAACCGCGTAGCAGGCGATTCCTGACTTTTGTAAGCATTGTCCGCTCTGTACTTACAATGGCCTAGATGACAGGGGCGAGTTATGTTGGAAACACAGAAGGCATTAGGAATAGAAAAGAGGAAAAGATTTTCTGAGCGGAGGAGGTGCGAGATATTTTCAATTCGAGCGAACGTATATTGGAGACACGTTGAAGGATGGTTGTGTGCTGAGTTGGGAGCGAGGATAAAAGTGTAGAACAGAGAAGCTGTGCTGAACATGCAACTCGACTGCAGAATGGAGTTTTGGTTGTCCTGCAGTTGTGAGTGTGATCGACGGGTAAGCAGGACACGAGAAGACAACAAGCAGAGCAGAGCGGGTAATAGAGCGCCCGTTTAGTTGCTCTCTGGCAATTGTAGCAGTCGGCACGCTGGCGGCGAGTCTCTCTCTCAGTCTCTTTCTCTGTGATCCGGTCTCCACTGATTATCAGTCTCCTCACTCCTTTGCCACATCAGACACACATCGCTCCCTTTCTCAAGAACACACTGCAACAGAACACAACTAATCGGCAGCTTTCTCTCACTCTCTCTGTCTCTCTCTCTCTCTCGGTGCCTCTGTCTCTCTGTCGCCGTGTGCTCGACACGGGACGTCGTGCACAAAACAAAACAGCAGAGACACTGCACACGAAACAAAACTGTTGCGCTCCCATCAACCGTGCCATTTTTGTCCGTTCCGTGCGTTGTCCATTTTCTATGGAAAACTTTCCCTGACTCCTTTCTCTTCCCTTTCTTCTATCGGAACAGAGTTTCTTATTAGTCGTCTCCCACACAAAGTTTATTTCTCTGCTACTGAATCAATTGGAAATATCTCGTTCTTCACAACTTACGTTCTTAAAAACTCGTCGTGTGGCAGCAGTGAATCTCAGCTGCCCCCATTTACTTTGCATTGACTGCAATCGACGACGGTGGTCCAATTCTACATCTGTAGTGACTCAACGGTATTGTTAACATTATTCTCATTTCGCATAGAATATTCAGTCAGTTAAGTCTTTGTCAGTAGCTTTGCCTTGTAATGAATTGTCAATAAATATTTCCCTTATGCATGACGTTTATTGACCAGGTAGTGTAAATTCAATTTCGACAGAGGATGAACATTTCCAGTCTCTCCCTGTGAACAAGATCATCCTTTTGTCCCTTAGAACTAGTAACTGCTTTTCCTTTCGATGCATTTGTACGTGAAATTGGCTCAACTATTGCTTGAACGTTAACCTCCAGCGACAATATACTTTTGTATGATAATGTTTTTTCCATCTGAATTCAGTCCATTCAACTTTCACCTTCCTCTTTCATTTCGACGACAGTCTCTCTCTCTCTCTCTCTCAACACTCGTATGTATGCACGTAGCTGATGCTTTCACTATTTCTGATTCCGTATTAGTGTATTAGATAGAGGCTCATTTGGTATTTGTTTTCGTGTCATTTAATTGCCTCCTGTCTCCTGCTGACTCTCATCGTTTAATCAAAGTCTCCTGCACGGATTTATTTCCTGCTGCAGGACTCTTCCATTTGTCTCACATGAACATGTGAAAAGATGCAAATGCTGTTTGCAGACAAGTTTGCCCGACTTGAAAGCTGATACAATGTGTACCTTCATTTTATATCATGGAAATGAATAAGATTCTGTGAGAGTAAAAGTACTGGCATTATAGATTTACAGATATACATTGAGTAAGATAGTGAGTGTGTAAAAGGTGGTGGTGAGGCTGAGGAGAAAGAAAGGGAGGGGAGGGGTAGAGGCGTCCCATATAGCTCCCCCCTCTTTATAGCGTAGTAATAGTAGTAAAAGTAGAAATACGATCATGCCAGGTGGAAAGTACAAAGAGAGCATCAGAGTGGAGAAAGTTGAAAAAGCATTTGATTGCCCACACCTATTAGTATGTATTTGCAGAGGAAAGTAGCTGAATAGTATCACTGGCTGATAACTTTGTGAGTTACTCACTGCCGACGCCAAGCTTTCTCTCTTTCTCTGCTGTCTCTCTCTCTCTCTCTCTCTCTCTCACACTATCTCACCGAGTCAGTCTGTCAAAGAGAATTGAGATAGAAAAGAAATACAGAAGCTGAACAATTTAAAAGGATCGGAGATGTTGATCTAGTGTTTGAAGAAGTGCTCTGCCACGATAGCAAACAAGACGCGCTTGAGCAACTCGATTGTTTTATAATATTGCAGTCGTCACATAAATGGGAGAGAGACGCCGTGTGCCAACAGCAACACAGCATTGCACATACATACACACAGATACACACAGAGAGAGAAAGAAGCAAGTAGAGGCCACCTCAACGTGCCACTTGACAAAGTTGTTTTGTAGGCTTAGCACTAATGCATAATGTGGGTGGATGTGTGCGGTGGCAAAAGAAGAAGGCTCTTAGCGTGACTCCTCATTTCATTGTAGTGGTTGGAAACGTACACACAGACACACGCAGACACACGCAGACACACACAGAGAAACAAGTAATGTACGAGTGGATTGTACTCGACGCCCCAACTTTCCATATTGATATCCATGTCGTCGTTCCTTTCTCCTTGCTTTCTCCGAATACTTTTCCCATTCCTTTTCCCATTCCTTCTGCCACGACTAACTAAGTTGTTGTCTCTTTCTCTCAGGCGTCTTGCTCCTCTCCAATGTCTTTCTCCGTCTGTCGACTGCTGGGCCAACAGCAGCAGATGGAAGTACAGGGAGACAGACACAGAGTATAGACACTGTGTGCTTCCAGTAAGTAGAATGCATTGCTTTGATACAGATGGTAGGTAAACTAGGTTGAAATCGTGGGCACACAAGTTTCTGTAGCAGCTCTTAGTTCACTTAGTTTGCTTTTCTTTACTTTTACTTTGAGCTCTGTGATCGTCTCATGGCGCGCCACTCATGAATACTCGTATACTTATCTCAAGTTGCTTATGAATAGCAGATCAGTCTCAACAGGCCCCCCCCACCCTCCCCCTCTCTCCACTCCACTCCACCAACTTATCATCATGGCACACTTAATAAGCAGCGCTACATATAAGAGACCCACTATAGACTGTTTCACGCTGTCAGAACAGAAACAGAGACCAGTCTCTCCGCTAATAAGACTACCAACACAAAGCACAATCTCTCGCTCATTTAATCTGCTGCTCAACTAAATGAATACATTGCGAGAGCACTATTACGTAATACATACAATAATTATACATTCATTGCTCTCTTTCTCTGTCTGTATATTAAGCAGGAGAGAATATGAGAAGCGGACCAGCCTAAGCACGTCCAAGACAGATTTATTTATTTATTTATGTACATATATTAGTGTACACATAATAATGTGTATTTACATTCACCCAACCGCAGTACGTCACTCACAGTCATTCAAAGGTTTCTATGTAATCATAGCAGCAGATTGTAGGCTTCGTCCAATTGAGTCCAAGAGAGCGGCCGAGCTCGCGAGTAACTCAAGTGCAGTTCACTCACTCACTGAGAGAGAAAGAGAGTGAAAGTCTTTCGGCTGTACAACTACTTGAAATGCTTTCTACATATACATGTAGGCATAGTGCGTATTGTTTTTGTTATTGAGGGACTTTCCAACGATGAGCATAAGACAGGAAGAGACTCTGTGACTTTTTTTAAATGCATGCTGCCATTCAATTCACTTCCTTTTCTGAACTCGTTTCGCAGACCTCTTTTATTTACCATTAGAACAACTTTAGAAAGACAAATCCAAATGAACCTGGTCGTAGCACACAACTTTCTCTCAGTCTCTGTCTGTGTGTGCTGGTTAAAATATGGAATTTAGCTAAAGTCAACTGAAGGAACTGCTCGTCTTCAGTTGCTTGATTCCTCTCCTCATCTCCTTCATAAAGAATGGAGCAGCAGTGTAGCTACGGTAGTCAGTCAGCCACCGCTCCGAATGCGGGGCAGGCAGGCGCTATATAATGCATACAGATAAAACATCAACCTTTTGACTACTAAGTAAGTATACAAGAATTGCTAGATCTCTGTACAGGGTGGGTCATAAATAATCCCATCTCTCCTGTTCCACACTAAGGTGTGCTTACTCTTAAGCCACACCCTGTACAGGGGCACATATATATTCATGTGTATAGTAGTAGGGGTAGCACATCGGTGAGTATTAGTGAGCGTATAAGCAACAATGAAGTGTGCACACCTTTAGGTAGCAGAGAGAGAGAGAGAGAGAAAGTAGTTTGATATGGGAGGCAAAGATAATGGAGAATGTGAAAGTGTGATGGTGCTTAGGTCGGGCGCTCACATCAGCCATGAATTGAATAGTGAATGAACACGGGGACAAAAACACCTGGAGCAGAACAATTTGTCTCTTCAAAGCAGGAGTTGTCGCTCATGAATATCATTCTATTTCTTTCGTTGCACTGTCCCCAGTCGCCTTCCTCTGAGCACACAATACATTTCAATCCACTTTTACCTTTATTTCACCACCACCAACACGACGAGGACGAAGCGACCCTTGCATTCAGATATAAAAAATTCCCAGAAATTCTCTGAACTCGTCCTTACAACATCACATTGCGTTTGCGGTGGACTTTTCTCTCGCACGGCGCCCCTACTTACTTTCCTAAGTAGACTTTGTCCCATTGCGACTCTTTCCTTGTCAACCTTTTCGTGCTGCTCCTTCGTGGCTCGCTTCCCTCACTTGTCTTTCTCACCATTAGCGTCCACTCCCCTTTCCCACTCACCCACCCGCACACACAAGACACTTTCTTTGTTCTTGTGATCCTGTGATCAAGGTGGAAGCATTTCCCCTCACTTACTATTAGTTCTAAAAATGTGACACATTGACATTGTCACTGATTCTGTTTTGAGTGAGCAGAGAGAGGATGCTTTTCATTTGGCACCCATCACTTATCCTGTCTGCCAGCAGCTGATTATGTTCGCGTAGCTGCACTCTCTGTGTACACGTCACATTTTCACATTATTTATTATTACATAATAAGTGTTTCAGAGCAGTCCCCTAGACTAGTAAAACTATTATGCTAAAAGCTCAAATGCACCAACAGTTTCCGATAAGCCTTCGGCTTCTACTTCTCGGGTCCCTTCGTAGCTCGTTCTGTCTCAACTCTGTGTTCCAATTATATTTTCTCGAAGGACCACCTCGTTTTATGGACTTGGAACCAACTCAATGCTCTGGAACGACTAATCGAATGGAAAATTAATAAAGGTATTTATTTACACTCACAATCAATCGGATTATTCAACAGACGTCAAAACTTAACCCGTTAACAATTTCGTCGTAAGAATATTCAATTTTAGGATAGGAGCTAATCATTGCCGTACCGAGTCTGCTGCAATAATGACAATCAAAGCTGAACACTCTTCCATACTACCTCTTTCACAAAAATAATCATACACGCTTATACATAGCATTTCAATTATAAAATCTTAAGTCTATGAATAGGAACTTACATCTATACATCAATTTTCAGTTATATTGAAATCAAACGTAACTTAAATGCAATGCAATACTCAACACAATATTCAAATGCACACATTATCCCCCACTCAATTTATTCTGCACTTAATATTATTTTCAATTTTAGTCTTAAGGAAACACTCAACTAGTGGCCTAGATCAAACTAAAGTTAATTTCATCTTACTTCGACAGGAGAACTCTAAAGTAATTTTAAATCGAACACAAATTTAAATCTAAGACTAATCTCACACTGCCTAAGCGGTTACTTTAAAATCAAGTTGGAAATTAATTTCAAATCTAATTCTGAAATTAATTTCACACATACCACCCAAGGAACTAAAATTAATTTTGAAATCAATTCCAAATCAATTTTGAAATTAATTTCGTATGTATCACATTACCTGATACGAATTAATCCTAAAATAAAATTAACACAAGTTTTTCAAAGACCAACCGAGAATTAATCTCAAATCAATTTCAAAATTATTTTCTTACAAACTACGGAATCATTTTAAAAATAAAATACGAAATTGATTTTGCATAGTGCCATACTACCTTCTGCCCTAACGTACCCCGACCTACAAGGAATCAATTTCAGAAGTATTCTCAAGATCAATTCTGGAATTGATTTCGCAAGAACCACCGTATCATTTACCAATGCACATCTACATTCCTACCTGCATACTTGCTCACTTTATTGGGGCTTGCCTCGGACTCGCGCCTTCACCGTTCCCGCCATGCAATCCTTGCTGTCGCATAGAACTCTAGGCTGATGCTGGAAAAATAAGTAGCATCAGGATAATAAAATCCACCCACCACTCAATTGGCTGCTCGCTCGCGTCTTCAACTTAAACACACGCAAACAACTGTTCAAGATAGTAGTCATTTGCTAATGTAGTTTATTTACTTGCCAGCCTCCTCTTAACATTCTCATTTGTAGAAATGCATTGAAAAATAATCCCAGAAATGTGATAATTTCCCATTAGTTAATTGAATAATTGTGTATGCGCGGATCAGTGCACCTGCACTGTTTAGCAGTTGCGGCATTAGCACAGCTACATTTTTTCTCTCGTTTTGCCCATCTACGAAAAGAGCCAGGCGGTACACAGAAATGAAAAAGAAAATTGTAGCACAGAGAGGTTGAAATGTATCTGCGTGGCCTGCTGGCATTGTGTACTTAGTTTGGGGTGTAAGTTGTATGAACCGTAGCGACTGGATAGTCAGAAATAGTTCATCTGTAGTTTGTGAACTGAGACTTGCATTAATCCTTTCAATGCTCATTGCTGCGCACATTAGAGCTCAGTGTGTGCAGTGTCGAGCCACAGAGCATAGCTGCTATTTAACCAGTCACCTTTAACACGCAATGTTTATGTAGATCCTCCCTGCGTGCCTTTGGCTGCTCGTTTTCTCTGTTTTCCTGTCTCATCATCATCATGCCCCAGTTGATCCGTGTGAAAGTCTGTTGGTCTGTAATCCCAGTGCAAGAAGTAATTGCATGTGCAGTGTAGAATCTAGTGCCGTCTACTCTGGACTATAATCTGCACGTTTGATTCTTAATGTCATCATTTTCCTATTATTTTATAATGTTAAAGGAGCAGAAGTTGAGAGTGAGAAAAGGGCCCGAAGGAACAGACCCGCTATAGGAACATCACAAGCAAAGGACAAATGCCGAGAAAAGCGAAGCAAGACTTTAATTTCGATGGAAGTGAGTGGAGAGCCCGTGAATAGCAATCGGCAGGGCACACAGAGTTCACGGAATGAGTGACTTGAGTAATACGTGCACTCTGTCTGTACTTCCGTGTGTTTGTGGGTGACCTTTGTAACAGTCTGTGCTGGTCCTGTGCAGGGAAATCTGTTGCACCGTGAACTACTTGACAAACTTTGCAAACACATCATTTGTTGGAGAAACTTTTCTAATCGTGTGCTACACTCTTGTGACCAATTAGTACGTGAGTAAGTATGGGAGTGAACCAATCGGCCAGAAGTAAGCATCACATCAAAGATGATGAGGAAGGTAAGTGCCACTTATCTCGAATAATCCTATACATATTATGCTCTCGCTCTTTGCACACAATGTGAACCTTTTAACGGGAATTATTTAGCTAATGAAAATGTGCCGTCAGTGCAGGAACTTTCCGTGTCAGCTTTGCATGTACGAAGAATGTTTCGTAGAGAAAGTGTGTGGAACGTGTGAGTGGAACGGGGGGCGGGGACGGGAAAATAAAATTAGTCGGACGTTACCAGAGAAAGCAAATAGATATGATTAAAGAGTCGTTCATGGATGATAATTGTCCCGGTATTCCGGTGTCACACTTTCTCTTTCTCTTTGTCGTGTGCACAGCTTGTAATGTAGTTCAAATTACACCTGTCCCACTGGCTCAGTTCGCTCCCAGTCACTTGTGCCCACATTTTCCAGTAATGAGCCCCTCCACTGAACCGTGAAAATGTATGCAGCAACACATTACAAGCTTCTACATATTTATCTACATCAGAACTGGAACCCGGTGGTAGTCTAAATACCAGACACACATTCACTTGCACAGTACCAGCAATATTTTTCATCACAGCAGCTACATATATAATTTAACGAAATATCCCAACCCACTGCCATTACCTTAGAACGGTAATGGGGGAAGCATAAAAGTTTTCAATTTCGTTTTGTCAACGGGACAGAGTACAAAATATGTAAAATAGGGTGATTGCATTAGTATGAAGTGTGTAAAGGTCGAGCAATTATATTTAGCACGAGGAGAAATGGGAAGCACAAATATTCCCCTGGTACACCTGCCATTGTTTTTTACCTCAATGTACAACAGTATGATATTCCAATAATCAAACTTTCCTCGTTGTATCTCTAAAACAATTTGCTTTCCCTGTGAAAGCGCATGGAAAATGTGAGAATGTGCAAAATGGAATGGGAGCAGCATTGAGGTGTCTACTGTTTCTGTCTCTTTGTGCAGTAATTCGCGTATTTTCACTCTCTCACTCACTCACTCACTCATCCTGCTGTAAAGTTATCTCTTAGCGAGTCCGTATTCATTGGATGCCATTGTTATCTACTGACAAGGCCAAGTGTTGTAGCACAGTGTCTCTCTTTTGTTTTCTGCTCGCTAACTAAGTGCACACAAATTTGCAGAAAGTCCATTGAACTTTCACAAAGTGTACCTTCATGTAGAAAAGTTGAGAGATATGAGAGAGACTCATGTTGCCGTATCTGCAGAGCTGACTCTGTTGGAACAATTTTCCTTCATTACTTTTAGTTGAATGTAAAGGTGGGCTGTGTAGTAATTTTCCAAATCCTCTCTTTGCCCTTTGCATTTCATATTGGATTACTTAATTGCCTGTAGCATTGCGTGGGAATGCTCACAGAGCCACCTTCTAAAAGGTAGCGCCAAAGTGCACGGGCCTTTCTCGTGCAACTGGAATTCTATAGCAGAATTCCCTGAATCATTAACGATTAATATCTAGCAATTATTGATGAATTAGATTGTAACAATAAGGTAGAGCAACACCAACTAATGCGATCAAAGCTTTGTCAACCATTATCAGCAGTAGCAGAATTCTAAATCAACTTGGACTGGATCCAAATCCAAGAATTGCGCTTCTTCAATCTTCCAAGTTGTTCTCTACACGATTCTTCTTTACATCGTACACAAAATTCCTGTGTGCACAAACTATCTACTATTAAATTTCACTAGTTTCGGGCTCTATGTAATCTACGGCAATGAAAAAACCACTTTCCACATTTTCTAATAGTGTCATCCTGATGCGTTTTCACCACCTTTTTTGTTTTAATAATGCCACTGGTGAAAACGGTTTTTACCACGGGTATTTAACAGCATGGTAAAAAATACAGTTTGTATACACGCTATCCTGAAGCCATCAATGGGAAATGTTGTGCAAATATAATTTTTACCACCTTAAAACCCTGCCTAATCGTCAATACATTGTTCTATTTCGAAAGACCACCCAATCAGGAACGGAAAAACCCAAATTTCTCCCACTGGGTTTTGTGTTTCTTTATAATAAGCTATTTAAAAAATGCATTTAGACTTTTTTCGTTGTAAAATTGTTTTGGTTTATTTAATGAAATTAGGACAAAAAAATCCACTCAAAATTGATTGGGTTTTTTATTTTTGTGAAAACGCCACGACCCAGAAAGCTTGCACTTTTGCGACTTGGACGTAACAATTAATGAATGCGATGGAATTTAGAGCACTTACTTCAAGCAAATGCATTCACGAAGGATTTAATCGTACGAGTTCATATCTGTCTTCTTGTAAAAGGCATTAAATCATGCGTAATGATTCCAGGAATTTGGGATTTGTTCCTCGTTGGCCAACCTATGAATGCTTGAGTTGGGGCACTTGACTTGAATCCTGTCCGTCTATAATTCCTTTTTAATATCTCTGTATAATAATAGCATCTGTATATGGGGAATGGAGTCAGGCTTGCATGTAGAAATTGACTGCACGGTGGCATGATAATCTTCCGAATAGGGAACACACAAATAAGCCAGACGCACGTAGCAAAAGCCAAATGAGCCTAATTACCAGTCCTGAGCTTTGTTCCATTGCATAATACGTAGTAGTAGTCTGGTAGTTTTAGCAGGTCTCTGTGCATAATTTCCTGTGCAGTTCCTTATGTTTCCACTCGTACCACTTTACTACTTGAACTCAGAGACAATCAGCTCTCTTCAAGAATTTCATTTGTTGAATTTCCACCAATTTAGTCGCATTCATTCTTTCTGCCAGGGACATTTTCATGTTTCACTGAGCAAGTTGACTAGCATTTACACTACTTTCATTTCCTCCTCGCAAGCAATGAGATTGCACTTCTATGGCTCACCTAACACTCTCTCCCTCCCTCCCCCTCCCTCCCTCCCTCCCTAATGTCAAATGCTCACTCGTGGTATTATTATTAAGCCATTGCTTCAGATGCATCAAAGGAGCCAGAGAAACAGGGGGAGAGCAATGTGCGATCACTTACACCAGAGGACTGTGTATTCCTAGTGAAGGGGCAGGGTCATTCAGCTAATACGTTACGGAATCACGTTATTAAAGTGGATGTGGTCCGTGCTGAATGTTTACCCGACAAAGTTTCCTAGTTTATCCAATGTTTACGTAATCATCTTGAGCTCGGTTGTAAACAGAGTGAAAATTCTCTTCTGGCTTTCAAACGGAACTTTTAAAGTAAAATACCAACAGACGATTCTCAAACAAAGTTTTCCAAGTCTGCGCCATTTGATTCTCTGTAAGTGGCGGGGAGGTAGGGAATGGGGGGGGGGGGGGTGGATACAGTATGTATGCGCTACTTTTTAGCAAGAAGAATAATTTGACAACGTAATGCACTTAGTTTTCCATTTATTTCTGTGCACATTCGATGTTTGGGGTGTTGGACACAAAGGGAGCTTTACGTAATAGTTGGTGGAACGGTTTGAAGATATTAAGGCATTAAAATATTTCTATTTACTGCCATAATTGTGTTGGCTTTGTTGGAAGTCTTTGGAAGACAAGTACGTACTCTGGTGATATTATCAACTACTGAGTTGACATGCGATACGCTCTATATGGTCGTTATTGAGTTGAAAGTGAGCATACGGTTCTTTGTATTGGATGGTTCTGTTTGGATCAAGTAGATTGACAAGGATAGGAGTGACTGTCTCTGCTACAAGCACATCATCATGATCAGCTCCCATTTCAGATCACAATCAGATAAACTTTTGATCCTATTACTTTAATTGAATTTATCCACAAACCCTCTCCAGTTCATTGTACGCACATGGCACACAATGCACTTGTATAGCAGCCTTGTTATCTGCAAAGCTTGTCGTCACACTCCCATCTCAAAGTCTCTGTCACACTCTCCGCCTGTTTGTATGCAACGATTGGTGATCAGTCAACCGAAACGAAGAATACTTTTTCAGCCTGCACATCAACTTTTCCGGGAGAAAAAAAAATTAATTTTTATGTCCTGGAATGCAAACTGCAAAAGTTCGTGTCGTCGAGATTAAAGTATTAGCTTTTTATGATGCTGTACGACGAGTGACTTTTTAAAGAGACAGAAAGCAATGGACATAAAAGAGTTTGTTGATAAGGAGAATTTAGTGTTGTCCCCCCCCTCCCGCGCACCCCTCCGCCCACTGAACTCTAAGTTACTGAGTGTATTCTAATATTAGTCAAAGCTGACGGCTGGATTTGCAAAAAGTCGATCATTCATTTAATGCGAAATATCTTGAGGCTTTGTGTGCATCGAATCTGCTCTCCTTTTATTTATTAGTCTTAACAGGTATATTTATTTCCAAGGAAATCGACAAGGACTTTAAGGGAGAATTTTTGCTGCTGTGCATTCGATCACCAACCACGATATGCAATGTATTTATAATCTATAATAAGAGGACGCTTGTTTGCCCTTTGACTTTTCACATGCAGGCTATCTTGTTAGTTGCAGTTGGCCTTTATGAAATTGAGTATCCCAAGCTGCATCGATGTATTCGTGTACTGTCGCCCCCGTGTCATCTTACTTTCTTCCTGTGTACCCCTCTCAGAGTCCCCCTCCCTCCACCGAGAATTCCAAGTAAGAAGAAAATATTTCTTCCGTCGACGTTTCTTTGCTGCTGCTGAACCTACGTACACGCATTAGTGCTTTCTCTCTAATGGCCTACCTCTACTTTCACCAAATGGAGAAGCCGTACTGTTCGTGTAGCGTCGTGCCAGTGACCTTTTCTTGTCCAGAGAGCACCGATTTCTTGAATCGAAGTAGTCCGTATTATTTTCAACACGTGACAGACCAGCAGATCAATTCTCATCTCTCTCCCCACCACACTTTGTCGTCGCAGCACCCAAATTGACTTTCTACACAATCTGTTTACCTGTCATCAGCCGACTCAAAGAAAAGGATTGGAATTGAAGCCGCGTAGTTACAGTAATGGGGCTCTTATACATTTCCCTCCATTTACCAACTTTGGCGTGCTACTTGGTTGTTGCGCAGACGCACAACTCACCCTCTACACCACTCACAATCTGTTCTACAAGCCAATAATGCAACATTACAGCAATTAACGGATCTTGTGCAGGTGGTGCTGACACGCTGGTGGCCAAAGATAAAAAATTAAAGGTTACACTGTTCCTAGGGTTTACAAGATTAAATTAAATCAGAGGTTTTAAAACCCCGGTTTTTTGGGGGTTTCGGGATCGGGTCGGGTTTTTTTTTGCCATATTAAGAGGGCAACTTATAGTACTACATCTAGTGGTGAAGTCATACTTTTTCCCAATATTTCCAATAACCAGCGTATAGTAATACATAAATGGGCAAATAATTATAATGGAGAAGTTTAATTGCATATGGATTAGATTTGATCATCGTTCATCATCGATTCTTGAGTTGTAGGCTTATTAATAATCTGAATTGCGATTCCATTCTTTTTAATTTAATTGAAAAGACAGCTATTAAATACTTCTTCAACTATCGTGCTAATTTATGTACATTAAGAAAATCCTAATAGGGCGGGAGCATTCAATTTTGGGGTCGTTTTTTTACACAAAACCCCTAAAACCCCAGACCCCGTAACTCTGAGGGAAACTGTATGTAGTCCATGTTGGTCTCCATTTCCTGCTCACAAGTAGAATCGAACCGCTGAGAAATCAGACCTGAAGGTTTTCGGGAATTTAAAGAACTCAATTCACGTTCTTCTTAAATAAATCCTTGCCTCGAGTCAAGAGAACGTTCCCATCCCAAGGTTGCAACCCATCGTCAGAAAGAGAGAGAGAGAGAGAGAAATCTTGATCGACCAGCACTTGAGCCTAATTCGTAACGGCAGACGAAGAAGAAGCACTTGGTACACACAAGGTGACGCATGAAGGGTGCTTTCAATTGCCTCTCCCTGCTAATTAGTCTTTATTTACTTTTCTCCTTTCGAATTTCAAATCCGGTTTTCTGGTGCTGGTGGTTAACAATTATTGACATAGCAGTTCATTACTGCATAATATTCAATTTTTGACGCAAGGAAAACTTTTGCAATATTTCTCAAGAGTTTCCGCGGGAGCACAAGAAGTACAGTGAACACTTGCATCGGCTGACTGCTACTGTTGCTGGCAGTTTTTATTTATTTATGTAGCACAAGCATTGGGCCAAGTTATGAGGAACTGGTGCTGAGGAAAAAATTGACGTTTTTTTTATAGTGCTGGCTACTGGGGGGATAGTGGAGCTCAGCTTTTTTGAATGCATGTGACAGGCCACTAGGATGGGAACTAGACAGATTTTATATTGTACTTCCGCATTGTAGTCAATAAAAGTTGAGTTGACAGAAAGAGTGAGTGAGTGAGTGAGTGAGTCAGTGAGTGGGGCAGAGTGCACAGAACATATGTAGTCGTACAAGTAGTAGGTAGTAATAACGGTATTATTAAAAGCAGTGCGATTCTCAGGAAATTCGGTAGGTAAGGAGAGCGGCAACTCTGTTCCCAATATCGATCAAGGATTTCCAATTTTGAGCTCGGTTAAAGCGATGTTATGTCATATTACACGAGCGTGTCATTCCACAGTCTCACTGCCAAAGGATTTATAGACGATTGGATTAAAAAGATAATGGAAAATCTTGGTTTTTCTAATCCAAGGTTAAAATTAAACTTTTGAAGCCAGATTAGTCTACAACATCACCTTCCCCACACACACACATGCTCATCTCTATGTATTGCTCAGGATGGTAACACGACTCACGGAGAAAGCTGCTTTCTCCAGAAAATGTATTTGGACAAGGACACCAACTGAGCAGGTGGCTACCAGAGACGCACTGCTTAGATTTAAAACAAGCAGACTTTGTACACAATTTGTAGCAGGAATATATCTAGTCCTTTAAGACTGCAACTTTGTATTAAGTGCAAACAGTTGGAATGCAGTGGTAGTAAAATTTTCATGGGAACTCTGCCGAACGTTCGGATCACAGAGCGTCCGCCTCTCTCTCTCTGTCTAAACACACGAGTACTACATAGCACGTTGCTGTAGGAAGAGAACAAAGCAACCACATCACATAAATATATACAGCTACCAACAATTTTAATTTCCGAACACGTTCGTTTGTTTTGCACCGTGTCTCTCTCTCTCTCCCTCCTATTCGTCTGTATATGCAAACACAAATATTTGCCAGCACTACGGATACGAACATTGGAGCTGCATAGACACACGGAACGAAGGAACGGCCAAATGATAGTGAAACTTCAGAGTTGGATTTCTCAGTTGGTTGTGCAATGGAAATGCTGCAAAGAGAACTTTACAGCAGTATTTATTGGTTGGCTTGTGCAAATACTCGCTCTCCCTTACTGTTATTGTTACCTACAAACACAGAAAGTTAATTACAGTGTCTAGAATCTCTCTGGCTCTTTCTCCCTCCTCCTGCTCCAATTCCTAAATGCCCCTTTCTCTTCATTAAATAATGCAAATGATTCGACTGTCAATTTATCTTTGTACACTTTTCCAATTGCCATACCTGCCCACCAAAATCCACTACCGCCTTCTCCCACTGTACAAAGATGCGGCTGCAACACCTTCCTCTGAACTATAATTTCATGCTGTACCATAGTAAATATCCATTAAGCTATGAATACGTTTAACTAGCGTTAAGGTATTTATATGTGTAGAGTAGTAGTAATAGTAAGTAGTCAGTTGCAAATGTTTGTATGTGTTTGTGTGTATGGCTGAAGGGAGAAAATTTATTTCTTTTCACAGACTAATATTTTTCGTTCCTTCCAGAATGCCGGATACGGGCTCAGAAGAGTAGATGCCCATAGCTGAAGCTCGAGTTTAAATTCGATGTTGCTGGGAATTATTTATGAGAAGATGGCACGGGAGCAGAAAGATGAGCGAATGTTGCACATGTCATTAGGTTCAGTTAACAGAACTGACACGTACATCAGCAGAGAGGAAATTGCATTGGCCGTAATAAACAAATATCCACTTAGAGGGAAGAGAGCGACTCTGTAGACAGACAGAGCACGGCTCACAGCTCCACTTTTTAGTAGCTGACAGGGACGTGCCCTTCACAGAATATCACAGAATGCCACAGAACACCACAGAACACCAAACACTACTTTACTTTGTCATAATAATCAACATTAATAGAACCTGCTGCATTTTATCAGCACAG
Source organism: Plutomurus gul (assembly GCA_019776185.1). Taxonomy (NCBI): domain Eukaryota; kingdom Metazoa; phylum Arthropoda; class Collembola; order Entomobryomorpha; family Tomoceridae; genus Plutomurus; species Plutomurus gul. The sequence continues at coordinate 72,241 of JABASC010000022.1, read as the reverse complement.
CCCTAAAGAATCCTCGGATTCTCTGTGTGCATGCATGTGACTACTGAAAAAAAGAAAGCAGCACTTAACTACACTGAATGGGACGCCTTAATGTGCACTAAATTAGGACACGTGCTTTCACCCACACATCCAGCCAAAGTAAAACCTGCCTTCATAGCTGTTCAAATGTATTCGAAGGGAAGCAAGTACGCTGTTGTTTTGTTGGCTTGTGCATTTTGTAGTGGGCACCTCGTCTGTGCCACTTTGCAGCATATAGTCTTATAGTGAAGTATGTGGGGGGCTAATAGGGGTCCACCAATCCAACCACGATGAGTAGCTAACTTTTAATATGGAATTTGTCTATGAAAGTCAATTTCAATTAGTTGTGGTGGGAAGTTTCGTTGGCTGCACTCCTTTTTACTGTCACTTTAACTTTTGGGCTGCGTCTTCCTGCCCTCCGTTTCTTTTCCCCGTCACTTCTCATCTACTCCCCCCGCTCTTTCTCTCTCTTTCTCTCTCCAAGAAGGAGAATGAAAAACGGTTTCTGGTGGAAAGGTGATTCCGCCGGTTCGGTGAAAGGCTGTGTGTTGTGTGTGTGTGTGTGTGAAAGCGTGTGTAAAGGTTCCATCAGTATTCGCGGAAGAGAGTTAATGTGTATTCGCAAGTCATAATGGCTTTCTTAGAATTTGGGATCCACGATCCCGTCTTAGAATTCACACTGCATTACGTGAACAATGGCATAATGCAGAGTGACGCATACAATAAGTGGTGCACATGATGTACCTTTTCATTTAGGAATAATGGGAGCGCACAAGCACGAGATTGTGTAACAAGCACAATCTTGGCGTGCATAATACGTGGAACAAGAATCAAGTTAGGTGAGCGTGTAAGTTTGCACACAGCCACTGTTCAATTTTGCCCACCCCTTTGGCTGATTGTCCGCTCTCCTTCGCAAAATGGGAAAAATGGTAAAAACAAATGGGCGATTTTTCAACATAATACATATGAATATACTTTCAGACTTTCGCCTCTTTCGCCCTGCCTACCTCAAATTTGCAATTAATTGTACAGTAGATAAATAGGAATGGCCAGTAAATTGGGATTAGTATGTATATAAGCATAATAATAATTTCTTGTTTTGAAATGACTATTAATTAAAACAGTTGCCTTCTATTTCTTAAATTTTTTAATGACATTTCCGGTTTATTTCTACTGAATTTCATTTTTTCCTCTACTATAAATTCCTTTAAATTACTGCACCACTACATTAATCTACTGTACAATTAAAGATAAGCCCTCAAATTTCAACTACCACTTTTGCCCCTTTTGCCATGATGCCGTTTTTTGAATGGCCGGCGGGTTGTTGAACACTGCACACAGTCAGTCAGAGAGTTGGCCAAGTAGGCAGTCATTCAAAAGTGCTCTGTAGCAAATGCTGCTCTTTGATTCGCATTAGCAGCAGCACACAGAGCCATTAGCCATTAAGTAGCCGTGGTTGGGAATTTCGTTTCCTGCTAACCTTTCGAGGGCATTTGTTGTTGGTAAGCGGTCCGTGTCCAAAATGTCATGAAAATTAAGAAAAACGCAGCCTCAGGGAAGTTAAATTATGTCTGTCAAATATCATCCAGGGCGCTTTGCACACTCATCCACTAATTCAATGCTACGTGCATTTGCTACGTTTGTACATGCCATTCGCATCTCCTTCGCTCAACACTTTCTCTTTCTCTGAGTCTCTCTCTCTCCCCGGCCGTCTCTTTCTCTCTTTAGATCCGGTAGCTTGTGTTGGTCCTTGTGCTGGTCTGGCCCTTCACCTATTACAATGTTATATTTAGCTACTAATTATATGATGTGATAATATCCAGTGTCTGAATTCCCGACCCAAAGGATTGTAACATGGAATGTGATCTCATCTGGTGCATCATTAGTAGTTGTATAATCTCTTGTTGAGTATCTAATCATTTACACTCACCTCGTTAGCTAACGACGACTACAGATAAAAAGATATTTCATTTATAGAACGTGCTCTAATTTCCCTTCAGCCCCCACCGAACGTCCCCTTTTCAATGTGTGCCAGCTAGCAGACTGATTTCTCTGACTCCCTGATTCTTCGATTCCTCTTTCAATGCTTTCCCTATCCGCACATAACAATGTTTCTGTGGTGGACACCGAAATCTATTCAAAAGCTTTCTCTGCATATTGACTACATGTGGAATAGAATTACATTCGAATTCTTCTGCCTATATGTAATATGTAATGTGCGTATTCAGATGCTGGCCTTTCAGTTGTTACATTTACATTGCGCAGTAAAGTGTGATGGTGTTAGCAGAATGCAGCTGCTGGAAGCATAATGTATGTTTATTGGCTGGTAGGTAAACTATGCTGCTGCTGCACAAGAAGGATACATTAAGCCTACTACAGATCCGTGTGTACCTTCATATGCACTACTCCCACCTTTATTTCCCCTGTTCCAGGAAACAAGAACAAATGTTCTCTCTCTCTCTCTCACTCTCTCGCTCACTTTGTCCACCATTCGATTTCCGTGCACATCGGACTCTGTGTTCCTGTCCAGAGCCAATTACTGCTCACAAATCCCTAAAGTAGACTTATACAATCGATTCCACCTTCAGCCAGAAAATAATTATTCGACTCCATTTCCACAACTGAATGCTTTGAGCGCACTACAATTCCATTGTATGGAAAAATTAATGTTTTCAGATGCTCATTGTTGTTCTGTTGGCCCGTGGATCGATTTTGTAAATGCTACGGACAGGAAGGGCCATCGAAATAATTTAGGGACAATTCGGTGCAATTTCTAAAAGAATAAATAATGCATATTGGTATTGCCTGGCTTATGATTTGCTTTGGTGAGTTTACTGGCGCTGTGCTTATGAGAATTTGTATGACACTCGAAGCGGTTATGGTTAAACCATCATAGCAACTACAAAGTCCCCTTCACAAAGTTTAAGTGGACCGTTCAAATTGGTTTGCACAAATGAAGTGTTTGTTTGTTGCTTGTTTATTCTGTTTGTGTGGGTGGGTGGGTTGGCGGGGGGGTGTTTGTGTGGGTGGGTGGGTTGGCGGGGGGCGGGGGGGATTGTGGGTGATTTAAGATAGCTATTTACTTGTAACTTTCTATGATTCTCTTAGTGCTCTTAACGGTCTCTTTCTCTTCGGATACTAACCATTTGGTGTTTTTGTTCTGATTTAAATTTCCAGTGAACTTTGACCATTTCCAGATCCTGAGGGCCATCGGGAAAGGAAGCTTTGGAAAGGTACGTAGCCCAGTATTAAATTCTCTCTGCATCTCAGTCTCTAGTTGTAAATACTTGCAAAAGACGAGAAGACGTGGATGAGGAAAATATTTCCTTTGTGCACGCTGTCAGATGAATAAATATGCCATGTGGAATGTAAAGAACTGGCAATCGAGTGAATGGAAGGGCAATAACGTAACTCCCCTCGCAACGTAGCAGCAGTATCAATAAATGGAAAGATAGTTGTCGGTTTGATTTTTGCAATGCGGGCAATTCAGATTCCACGTCCTACTAGAAGAGTATACAACAAAGATTGTGATGGAGAATTTATTCTAATCTCATGTAAATATTTACTTGATGCATACGTCAGAAAACCGCATTAGATGAAAGTTTGCCTTTTTTGGCCAAAAGGATTACTGAAGAAAGTGGCTCCTGCTTTCCCTTACGTAGAATTGAATAGGCCGCTTATGTAGTGCCGTATTTACTATTTAGAGAAACGATATTAGCCGGCGGCAAAGTGCCCATCGAATTCTATCCATGTAATGGACTTGGAAAATTGAAAATGCAAAATGAAAGTAAACGCAATTGGTCCGTTTGGCTTTTGGTGGTGAGACGTCGTGCACACCGTGCAATGGATGCATTCACTCCAGGCGGGAGTTTGGGACTTGTGCCAAGGTATGTGTGCACAATGGAACATTTCCTTGTACTCACTCACGGCTACCGAGTCCTCCGGCCAAGCAGCAGGCTGCATGCAACCAGGAATCGCCTTACGCGTCTCGCACTGCGTAAAACGCGGTGGGCAAAAGTGCTTTAAAGAGGACAAAATGATTGTTACGCAGTGCAGGAAATAAAAAAAATTGTATTTGTATGAGATAGCCCTCTATCGCCCAGCGTTCCACACACCGCGTAAGACGCAGTGCGTGAAATGCTTTAAAATGATTGGAAAGGGCGTAATAGTTGATTCCTGGATGCAACGAATAATTTACAAATGCGATGCTTTTTATGTTCTCAGTGCTTCTTGCGTGCAGAGTTTCCCTTCTAGAATTCCCAGACCAAGAGCACACAGTGTACAATTCTTTGTGGTTGTATCGGAGTCAGTTGCGTCTGGTGCTTCCTGCGTGCCTACGACCGACGCTGCTGACTGGCTCCCTCCACGGATGGATGCAAAGGAACAGTGCATTATTGTTTAGTTATGTTATGGCTTTACTCACTTTCTTATGTGCATCAAAGAAAGAGAGAGAAAGAGAGAGAAAGAGAGAGAAAGAGAGAGAAAGAGAGCTCCGTGAAAGTAGAAGGAAAATGTGCAGCTACGTAGCTTCTCCATTTCTCGGCTGGCTGAGGCAATCTCACCAGAATTCTGGAGACTGGAGACCAGCAGAGTTCTATGATGTCGTGGCAGTTGCTTACTGCACTGCACTTGTACATTGGTTCGCAGATAGGCTACAACTCACTCACTCACTGACTCACTCACTGCACTGTATTATATGGTACACTGATCGATTTTCCAACTGTTCCAACAACGGTTCACTTTACATTCTGCTGCACGAATGCCACTCTTCCGCTATCTCTATTATCTTATGTTACAGCTTCTACATTTTATTATACACACTTATACTGCTGCTGCCTATTCAAGTGCAACTAAACCTTTTCTGCACATTTCTCACAGAAAAACTTGTCGTCGTCCTCTTCTTCTTATTCGTGCACTGCTCTTGAACGTTTTGAGGTTTTATGGACATGGTACGATTTTTTTCCAAATGGAGAATACAACATTTTTCCATCTCCTACTACTTATTGCTTACATACAATGATGATGGCATAACGTAGACTGCTGCTTCTGCTACGCTTTGTCTTTCTCCTCGAGCAGATCTTTATTTCGATTCGAACAACCCAACAGCCACTTTCTGATGTTTTGGCTAAGGGAATCTACTACTTTCACCATGAAGCTTCATTTAGCCGAGGGGATCTGCTGCAAATTGTCACCTGCAGCCCATGTTAAAAGAATTACAATTGGGTGGGGAGAGGGGGGTTGAAGAATCGAATTTTCTAGTCCCGTCATTAATGTAGGGTCCCTTAACTGAATCAGCAATTCTCTATAGGATTTCTTGTAATCGCATTTCGGGGGAGTCGTAACAACGAATTGACTGGAGCATCGTGTATATTACACATTATGATGGATAATAATATAAGCATGCAATTTGTAATATCGGATGTGAAAGCATGTAATTTCTATGGACTAGGAAATAGTAGGCTGCTGGTGAGTGGAAAGAAGTGTAAGTAGTAGGCAGCAGTGTTAGCCGTTGGCTAGTACACGTCTACGCATACGTCAAGTGGAGGTTTGATAAATCTTTAGGAAATTACTTGATTTATGGCGGAGCAGTCTCAGACAACTAAAAGTAGTACAAAGTACAACAGTGAAAGAGGCAGCTGGTACATAAATGAAGTTCGCTTTCGTGCAACCCACTACTTTATACTGCCTACCATCACATGTGGTTATGTACACTCGTAAAGGCATTATTATTATCCAATACGCTGCTGCTGCATCATAGAAGCTGAAAGTTTTATTCCTGCTTCGGTGTGCCTTATGAAACTGATGCCAACATGTAACTCTTCAACTTCATCATGTTCATACGAATACACACGTCCACTCCCAAAGGATTCATTACATTATGTACTTATCGAAATGTGCTGCCTTGTCTACCTGACAACTTCCACATACAAACTTTACATTTCCATACTTTTTATGGCAGACACATTTTTCGTTGACATCCTCCCCCTAAAAAATTCAATATAACTTATTCATACAAGAACAAGGAATTCCTGACTTGTGTGATGATAAGTTTCGATTCAAGTGTCAGCACCATAAAAACGATATTCCTTATTGTAAAGCGTTCTTTAATAATAATCCCTTGTCAATCAAGTGGCTGATACAATCTGTACACAAAGTCATATTAAAGGGGAGTGACTAAAACCGACATATTTAATGTATAACATTTTCAGAAAGCTTTAGTCAGGATAAATCAAATGTCTCTCATTCGGCAGCATATCTTCTTTGTAATAAATATAAAAGTATGAGGCACGCTAGCTTGCAAAGCAGTACCTTCTGTGCTGAGTCTAATTTGTAATTGGACCGTGTCTTTCCCACAATGTCATTGTGAGGTGATTGGAAGTGGACACACTGCTAAAGCCAATCAATCAATCAACACAGATAAATCCATTTACAAGATGAATTAGTAAGTGCAAAGGAAACGTTGTAAGATTATGTGGGAAAGTATTTTAGGATTCTCTGTGGTTCTGTTATTTGATTCTTATAAGCATGTTATAGGAGATCGGTGTATGGAAGTGTACAATAAACGTGGTTTACAGCCTCAGTAGTATTACTTTAATGTAAGCCATAAGCTATCGTCGTCGAACAAACCAATTAAGCATTTACCATCGTTGCGTTTGCTTTTGTATTGATTTACATGGAAAGACTGCTCATTGTTTCCCCTACATTCCCTACCTTTGCTACATACATGGTTGCTTCTGTGTGAGCGACTTCATTTGAAGTTGGCCACAGATCACTTTGGGTGAATTCTCGTTAAATTTGTATGAATGAATAATTTTTCGTGAAAAGTGGATTGGAAGAAAAAGGTTCATTGATGATGTGGTTTTAAATAAATTCTGCAAACATTGCTGCCTCCGCATCGTCACAACTGACGAGCTGTGTGTTTTAAGCACGGCCCAGTTTTCTATAAGCAGTCATAAAAGTAGATTGAACGGAGATATGGCCCGTTGCCACTAAATGGCTGTAGGAATATTCATATGCTTTCGACAGAGACAGCAGCAGTACATGCATGCACAAAAGTTTCGTTATTTGCAACAGTGAAAGTGGAACAGGTTGTCAAACAACGCTTTCTCTCTCTCTCTCTCTCCACACATACACATACACTCGCTCTCTTTCTCTCTCTGTTCTCAGGAAGCCATGTGTAAGGGGTAAAGAGACACTGTGTGTGAGTCAAGAGGAGCTCTTGAAGCTGTCTCGCTGCTCGGCAGAGCCTTTCGTAGTTACAAGTTGTGTATTATGTACATATATCCATGTATAAATGGCGAATCATATAAACGATGGCAAAACGTGCCTGGTTGCTGATGCTCAGCTATTTTACCGTCAGTTTTCGTTTGAGAGAGAAAGCATCTGACCGAGAGCGACCTGCACAAAGTTAGAAAGGGGCATAACGAGTGTACTATAAAACAGGCAGCATTACAGAGGCAGCAGGCAGCGACAACAGAAAATGTTTGGAAATGAAAAGCAATGTTATTTAGAGTTGGGTTGAGTAGGCTTTACGATTCCCACAGCAGGCATAGACATTAGATAAAGGCGGCCATAGTCAAATATTAATAATACTCTTCCAACACATACGAATGCTACTCTTAGCGTTATACAATGCTTTCATAACCATGGAGAGAAAGTAGACGGCCTTCTTAAGCTTATTCACGACAAGGCCGTCTTCTTTCTTGATAACTTATGGTGTAATGTTAAATGAAGTAAGGGTGGTGCTCATTGAAATTCTCATAGCAGCACTTTCACACAGATATTATAGAAAAATCGAGCCACAGCAACGTCAATTGTCGCTTTTATAAAATTTACACTGCGATTGTAAGTTAAATTTGTGCAAGCAAATACTTTGAATTTGAATTGGATCAGCTTTACCGTTTACCGATCTATTTCTCCTTCTGTGCAAAAAGTATTTTCCTCAAGCATTCTGCATTTCGTCAGATGAAGTGAAAAAAATGTGCCAATTGCGAAGCAGCACAGCTTCCAGCCCCCACCTACTGTAACTAAGTTTATGTGGAGGAGAAAGAAGGTGAAAGCACATATCCGTGAGTGTAGTGTTCGCTGGGTGGAATTGTGATGCATTGGACGCGGAGGTGGAGGACAAGCAGCGAACCTTTCACAATCACTACTGACTGTGATTTTATAATCTAATAAAGAGAAGAAATGCTTCACAGTGAGTCTATTCAGTTGACATAAATAGAACAAACGTTTCCGTTCCTTTCTCCAGAGTTCTGTCGAAGGGTGGCAGACACAGAGAACAGCACAGAAAGGGATACGGATACCTATGTATATGGAAAGAGAGAGAGAGAGAAAGGTTTTTTTTGAAAAGGACTTGGAGAATGACACAATGAATAGACACACGCTGTTCTAGGCTTCTTACAGAACGCAAGTATATAACATTCGTGTCTACGATGAAACATTATGAAATTCTCAATTTCACTGACTTGATAGAACAAGACAAAATACAATATGATTTTATTACTGTACTTCGAATGTAACGAAACGAAATTACAGACTCTCGGCTACGATTCTTCTCATGTACGACTCTGCTGTCTTTTCCTGCTGACCTAATTGTAAGGGTTACTTTTACCAATCACCTTCCACAGTCGTCCACACTCAATTTCACCTTTCGGCCTTTCTCTCTGCTCATTTCCAATGACTTTCCAATCTTATTTCCAACACTATTTCTAGAATCAAACTAAAAATTTACCCAGAGCCAAAAAAATTCTCCTTAAAACAACTTTTTTTTTGTCTTTTCACAACTTTGCATAAGAAAATAGTAATATGCCTGGCGGTGGTAAAAACAGCAATTTTTTGTTGATGCCAGCGTAAAATATCGTATAAAAAATCTCATTCTTTTTGGTTTTATCTATTTCACAAAGTATTTGAAAAAAAGGTAGAGAGTCTTTAGGGTTGGTAAAACGAGAGTGAAAGTCATTGTGAACGTGTGGATAGGAGTAGGGAGCCGTGTGTCATCATGTGCATGTAAATGTAAACCGTGGTTTCAATTTCTGGTTAGGTATTCATTTTTTCCACCTTAATCATTTCTGAATACCTGATACTACTTACCTATACAAAGGACTCTGCCTTTCTCTCTGCCTGGGATGATACTGCCGAGTATTCTCTCTGATACAAAAAGCCGTAGCCGTGTTCTTTTGAACTGTGAATCGATAATATATACTCAGGCCGACGAAGCACTACTCAATATAGATTGCCATAACAGTTGAACAGTGATCAGAAAACGCAATACTCCGCTCAACCGTGTCTGTCGTCTTCTCAGTCTGTAACACAATTTCCTTCCTACCTGTTCACGTCTTTCATAATACGTTGATTTCTATGGGGCCTTTTTCACATCCCAGTTTCATCTCGCGCCGCGCTTACCTTCATCATTTCTTGCTACAGAAGTTCTCTACAGTCTAAAGTCACTGTGAGAGAACCGCCTCCCCCCCACACCTCTTCCCCTCCCCTGTGACTATAAATGACATCAAATACAGCAAGAGAGACTTTCGCCAATTTAGATGCTCCATTGGAAATTAGCACATAGGATTCAGAATATTAAGGTGCATGCTGTGTGTGCCATGATATACTTATTATGTTTACTTGTAGGAGCAATTAGTGCACGGACCACTTCGGTATTCGCAAGTCACTGTGTGTTGTGTGCGATCATGATGATTATTCCGTCATCCCTGGAAACGTGTAGATAGTTGACATTCGGTGTTCGTAGCAGCCCATTGTCTCCACCGAACCAATTAGATTACATCTCATTATGTAAAAGGACTGACATAAGCAAATTGACTTTGCTTCTTCATCTTCCTAAATGCCAGAATAGCAAACTCTCCTCCCATCCTAATTTATTATTATTTTGCGTCAAGGGTATTAATTCTGCTGCTGCTGTTGCGATGCCGACTGATCTCAGCCTCCCGCCCCTCCCCCCTTCAACTAGACAAAGGATATAGAAAACAGAAATGTTTCATTTGGCTAAGTGATCCACCAAGCACCACCACAACAAGCGTCGAGGCACACCGTTCCCTGCTCACCAGCCACGCAGAGGAATGACACGAAACTGTAGCCAAGTACACTTACATGTGAAACTATGAAACAGACGTGAACACGCAATCCCTATCTCTAATACACGGAAGATCCATTTCACTGTGCTCTTATTCCTGCTGCTCCTCCACATCATTTCAATAATTGTCCATACAATTCCTCTTTCGATGACAAACAAGATGCATTCACAGAATTCACGTTTCTCAAGTAGCCTCCTTCTTCAAAATCATTTATCAACACTTGCATTTATAAATACGTACACTACGTAACTACATCCTATGTACATACAGATCAGGTTGGAAATGGGAAAGTTTCACCGAAAAATTCACATGTTTCCGAACTAGGGGAAAATTTGGAATTTACGAAAATTCTATTGATTTTTTCCTTTTGAATGAAATCCTTCGCGATATATTTACGTACTTATGGTAGGTTTTAAATGTAAAAATGAATTCCCATAAATTCCAAATATTCCGACAGTTTCACAGGGGAAAGTTCCTCTAAAAATAAGTTCCCTGTAATTTTGTATCCGTGATACAGATATTTGCAGCCCCACCCCACTTACCTTCTGACCGAACATAATAAATACTATTGAACACAATAAGTACTGTATTGATGCTATTTTCTTTGTTATTTAATTTGATTGTATGAACTCTAGTGCTTTGTATAAGTATTCTAAATAAATATTCAATCAGTGGAATCATAGGAAGAAATTCTTTGATCCTCATGAAAAAAGAAGAATGGCTTTGTCCTACAAAGTGTACTGCAGTAAATGATGATTATGCCCTGCACACACGGACATTAACAAAAAGGGTAGAATTCCTAGCTCTGTGTGTTTGTATGCATTTAAGGAAATTACAGGTTGTCATGTAAATGAATGATTGGCATGCTGCTTTGCTCACTGAATGGAGGATGTAATTTCAAAGCAATGCACACAAGTTACAATTTTTCGCATTCGTATCCTTGAGCTGTGAATCCCTTTGAGACAAGCATTTCATTGTAGTGATTGAATGAGAGAGGCTGCTGCTGCTGCTGCTGCTGCTGCACAAAATGGCATGTAGATTATCGATGAACGTTGTATCCGTGCAATAGAAGCCCAGAGAGCTTTGAGATTAGTCATTCAATTGGCTGCTTCGTTGCATAATTGCGTCCTGATTGTCTCCAGGGAGCTGGTGCGTCTTTTGTTGCACCGGGTCACTTTAATTCGAGACAGGTCTTCTGTTGCCCGGCTCTGCTCTGCTGCTGAACAGAAAACCCATGGAAATAATAAGATCCTTTTCAAATGACATTTGACTAAATGCACAGACAGAACTTTGTAAACAGAATAACAATATTGGAGACGAGTGGGCGGTGCTTCTTCAAATGGTTTAATAAGTTCTGCAAAGAGTGGGGGACGTTGAATGACAGTCTAATGGTCGGCTCAATTATCATCTTGTTTTTCTTCTTCATGCTCGCTGTCCTTTTAAATCATTAATAGATACATAACAGACTTAATTATACATAGTGATATACCATGACTCATTCAGCACAATAACAAGATAAATTATGAAACGTGACACAAGAAAGCACACAATGAGAGAAATAATCTGACTAATAATAAATACATGGAATGAATCGGTGAACTTTCATCTCATAATTATGTGTTCTTCTGCTCGAATCCATGCTTAAACCCACACTTATTATAAATGCTATGCTATTATATTAGTATCCACTGCATTGCTTACAGGGTGTAATGAATATCATCGGTCTACATAAATGCAAAGTCAAGTCTGATTTGTAGATTCAAACAAATCCCCTTCTCTCCAGATTTCCTATTCAACTGTATTGTCATTTGCCAATGGAATGAATTCTGAAGAAATGCCCCCATTAACTTCGTGTTATTAAATCTTGTTGTAGCATTATTAAATTTCCAGCGATTTTCAAAAAGATTTTGTATTGAACATTTGAATTTCTGCTATGGGAATCAATCAGTGGTAGCTCTACTAAAATTGTATCCTCGTGTAGTGTTCAGCACGGAGTCTGGGTACTCAAATTTCAAAGAAATCTTGCAAAAATGCCATTCGAAACGGTTGAATGACGAGCTTTCTCATTTTTCCCTATTGAATTCCGTTGTTTTATATTACTAAAAGCCGATAAGACCGATTTGGTTTGGCCAGTCACAGCACAGAAATCAATTGTTCCACGATCAGCACAGTATTCTATATTCATAGAAAATATATACTCTATTATAAATATGTATAATATATAAATATATGTTTATGGTACATTCCATTTACATAACTGTGTATAGGATCTGCATGTGAGCTTATATGTACAGTTCGTGGGATGGGAGAACAACGGAGAGCACTTGTACGTAAATTCGTCCGAGTTGTACGTAGTTCGTGTTCCGTTGTTTAGAAAGGACATTTTGCTTGTTGCGTGGTTGTAAGCGAGTAGTATTTTATTCATGAAGGCGGCAGCAGAGAGCCAAGGCAAGAAAAATAAAATGAAGGAGCAGCAGCACGCGCTGAATTATGATATCCACAAGACATTTATGTTATGCGGACTCAACAAGTGCTCATTCTACTTTAATGTGGCCAACTTTGCGGTCTGTGGTGAATCAAATGAATGCGAACTACCATGTTGTTGTACTCGTCTCTGGCCATTGTCTACCAACCGCCAACAGACCACCACCACCGCCGCAGCCGCCGCCGTAGCCGCTGCCGCCGCTTGTATACACATCTTCGGTCCTTGCCTCGGCCCCCTTTAACTGTCATGTCCACCCTTTTTCTTTGTGTGAGTGCACGAGGCTCTGCTGAGTGAATATTGTAGTACGTGATGTCCAGCACGGAAATAAATCCACTTCTTAGCATTATAAGAGACTTCTGTAGAGACTGACTGATTGTGAGTGAGAATGCGAGACGGAGAAAGAAACATATGTTCCTGAAAGGAAGGAATCAATAATAACATGAAAAAGAGTCATTCATATGAAATATGTTTCTAGGAGTTGGGAGTTAACTTCTGTTATTGAGTGCACAGCATTTTTAAAAAGCAGGCAAATCTATGTAAAGTAGGGCGATACATTATTATACTGAGCATCGTTTTGACAGCAAGTGGCATTTGTAGTTTCCCACTGCTCTGATTCAGCAGCAGAAGCAGCAGAACTTGAATTCTGGTGAAAAAGTATTTTCTTCTGGGTGAAACGTTGACAGTATGAATTATTGGCTTTGTATTTTGTTGTTGCAGGTTTGCATTGTGCAGAAGAAGGATACGGGTCAGATGTACGCGATGAAGTACATGAGCAAAGCCGTGTGCCTGGAAAGAGATGCCTTGCGTAATGTTTTACGAGAAATCGAAATACTGACAAAGTTGGACCACCCGTTTCTGGTCAATCTCTGGTTCTCCTTTCATGGTAAGTTAACTCGCTTGTTTGCTTTCGTTGACTCACGAACGCCTCTCTGTCTCCCTTTCTCCGTTTCTCTGTTTCTCTCTCAGCCATTTCCTTCGCCCTGACACTTTCTAACCCATTAATGCCATTGTAAATAGTTCCCTTGGCTGTGCTGCTGCTCATTCAATTCACGGCACAAAACAACATGTCCTTTCCTGCTTACACTGTAAACCTGTTATTTCAGTATACAAACGAGCACACGTCTATTGCCCCATAAATGCCACCCGAGTTGAATTGTGCCGAGCCGTGCCGCTTCTTTCTCCTTCTGTCTCCTTCTTTCTCTTTCTGCTATGCAGCCAATGCACGTCAATGCAATATAAACATATTGTATACTCACGAACAGATTCATAAAGAATTAGGGACTCTAGAAAATGGACAAAGAATAAGAATGAGACGACGGCGAGGACAAGCCCACGGTAAACATCCATAAGTTCAGAAACAGAAAAATAAAAAAATGGCCAGTTGTGCACCATATAAAAATATATAGGGGAAAGTACACGTACGTGTACAAATATATACGTATCTGTAAGTAAAGTGAGAAAGTTTGCGGCTTTTTTTCCCCTTTGGCTTGCATGTTGTTGTTGTCGTGGCTGTTGTTGTAACATTGTGGAGAATTTATACTTTGGCCCTGTAATGGCATAAGTAGCCAATCTAAATCCAATGTTACGGTGCTCATGACACTTGAATTTAGACACAGTGCAATGCAACACTGTCTGTTCAGGACAGAACTCGATTCTTCTGCAAATGAGCAATGGGTCGATGCATCCCTAAATAAATAGTATGGGCAGAGGGACGCATGCGCACAAAACTGATTCACAAGGTGACCCGAAATAATTGCCATTCCGATAATCGTTTATGTATCCATGAAGATAAGGCTACAGCACGGAAACCTTTTATTCAGACAATTTTCATGATCACGAATAAATTGATTGTGACACGCGACCAAGACGATTGTGTCAACAAAGTGATATCTCTGAAAATAATTGGACCTGCTGCGCCTTTTTCTTGTGAGGTTACATTTCTTTTTATTTTCGTGTACATAGATAAGATAGAAAGATATGTATATATTAGACAGAGAGAAGAAAGTCGTCCTTACTCCTGCGTGTACAAATGTCAGAACATTGTATTCAAATAATATTACTGAATGGATACGAACAAGTTATTTTATTTAAGAAAAGTTTGAAGGTGGTGGCGGAAAGTGGGATCAAAATCTATATCTCCCTCCAGAATTAGAATTGAAAACAATTGGAGCATGTAGAGACTTGCGAACAATTCTTTCAACAGAGCAGCCAGCACACCTTTTTCATCCATAAATTTTGTCCGTTTTTGTTCGAATGCAAAATTGCTTAGCACAGAGCAGTAAAAACTTTTTTTCTATCTAGCGATCGTATTACTGCGTAAAAGCATTTAGTAGGCAGTGTGCAATAAATTCCTGCTGAAGTCATTAATTAGCAGCCATTTCGATGCACATGCTTTTGACATTCATCCGGATGAATTTGATGCGGCTTCTTCATTGTTTTTGGCAGGCCACACAATTTATAAAGCCAGAAATAATTACATATCCAGTATTACATAACCAGTGGTTTTAATTCACAGTTTTCAAAATAAATCTATTTTTAGTAAAGATTCAACGAGGAATGAATAGTAAGGCACAACTGAGCAAAGGGGAAGATTAGCGCATGATGACAAATCTTGAAAAAGTTAACTTTGCACTATATTCTTCGTGTTAATAGTGATACATAAGGAATGGCTAATGATTACCCATTTTTTACTTTCCCCAAGTTTGAAAATTGACGCGATTAGGTGTATGCAATGCATTCTAAAGTTTGTCGCCGAGTGCATAATCTTTGGTTGATGTTTATTACATTGACTGCAGAATGGGCGTATTAATAATATAAAGCAGCACTAAGTAAGAATAAGTTGGGAGCGTGGCAATGGATAATCAGTGCAATCAAAAAATGTGACTAAACAATTTTGCATAATAAAGGAATGGGCTGATGCGAGTAATCGGATTAGTAAATGTGGCGGTCGCAGCTTTACTCCAAAGTTTCAAAGTTCAACTTTAATTGCTATTATCCTATTTCGAAAATTTTCCCGCTAAAGTTCATTTTGTGATGTTGAGCAATTTTTATGTATTCTCTCTCCTTGTGGTCTCTTTTGCACGGCTTCTTCATTTTTATGCAGATGTAAACTTTGTATTCAGAGAAATGTCTATGCATGGACTGCTCACGACTTGTTCGCGGAAAATGTAAAGGAAAAGTGTTGCAGTGACAACGT
Source organism: Plutomurus gul (assembly GCA_019776185.1). Taxonomy (NCBI): domain Eukaryota; kingdom Metazoa; phylum Arthropoda; class Collembola; order Entomobryomorpha; family Tomoceridae; genus Plutomurus; species Plutomurus gul. The sequence continues at coordinate 56,451 of JABASC010000022.1, read as the reverse complement.
GGCTGACAATGCTATCCATTCTGTTGTAGAAAATAAATGTTTTCCTTATATCACTGCTAGCATTGTGTTTGTCTATTCCGTATACGTATTGTTGGTACAGATAATGCAACTTTTGTTGGTGAAAGTTGAGCATTTCCATTTCGTGTGTGTGTTTGTGTTGTAAGTGTCGTTTGAAGGTCTACTCCGTAGTTTAAGAACTAAATACATATATGCGCTTCTATTTCCATCACTGAATTACGAATGGAAATATTTTTCGATGCATCTGTAAGCTGTACACGTATGTCTCTACTTGTTTCTTTCAGACGAAGAAGATATGTTTCTGGTCCAGGATTTACTGCTCGGAGGAGATCTGCGCTATCACCTTACTCAAAATGTGCAATTTCATATTGACGCAGTGAAATTGTAAATTAAATGTATTTTTTACTTATACGTTTATATTGCTTATGCTATCCTATACATTTTATCGTACACAATGCAGAAGGTGAAAATAACGACGTAGTTTTGTGGTAGCTGCATTCAACAAATTTACAAATCAAAAGTAACACGCAAACTGCACATTATGCACAAACTATTTTTCTTGGCTCAATTCTGAAACTACAAAGACCTGTAAAATATGGACTCATTGAAGATTCTGCATACGCGAATTTTATGAATAGGTCAAAAGTCGAACTAACGCCAAAATCTACATTCACAGGCACAATCATACTTACTCATACATTCTACCTAAATTACAATTTTATTTCGTGAAACCCATGCAAGCATTTCGATTTATTTTTTCTACCAAAAAATCATTTCTCGTTGATTCGGTCAAAAATCGATGATACAAAATCGAGCAATTTGAGAGGATATTTTGTGTGTGACGCTGTCATTTGCACAATATAATTCATTGTCCTGTGCCATTGAGACGGGCCGAGAGAGTAGACACGTCATGGCATTCTCTAGTCGAGTTTTGATGGAAACGTCATTGGAAGTTTTTTTTTAGTATTAACGAAGAGGAAAGAACGTAGGATGGAACACAATGGTAGTGAGACGTTTGAGACATGTGCCCTCAAATTTAAAGATTCTACTTTTTCAACGAGAATGAATTGTACGTTGGATTCAAACAGTTTCACTTGTAATCTGTTAGGGAACATTACAACTAGAGCTCGAGCCATTTCATTTCATTCCATTTAGGAGGAAAAAATGAAACAAAAATATTTTGAAATGAAATGAATGCATTTATTTCATTTATTTGCTAAAGCAAGTTGCGCATTACAACCGCTCATTAATAGGAGTATCGAGATATGACTGTCATCACAAACCTGCTTCTGTCATTTTAAGATTTTCACATTAGGGGTAAGTACGTAACGCTAAAATATCCGTTTTCAGACCCCTTCCCACTCTCGTAATTCAAAAAATAGGACTAGTTTAGTTTGTTACAGTATATCCTTGTAATTCAAGTTCCCCCTCCTCCCCTCGGAGCGTTAGCACTTTATGAATAACTCCTTGTTTTAAAGTTTCAAACGTTTCATTTAGATTATTGACTAAGGTACACAATTTGATGTGGTGCGGAGCCATCAAGTGATTATACAGACAAATGCCGATATAAGTAAATACAATTATTCAAAATGCCAACTAATCGAATTGTAAGAGAAATTTCACATAAGTGAAAAAATCTAAATTTTGGATTTAAAGTCTGATTTAAACATTATTTTTAAAATTTGTTCGATTTACTTGGTAGAATTTTTTTATTATAAAATAAATGAAAAAAAATGCATTCATTTCATTTCTTTTTGAAAAATTAAATGAAAATTTTATAATTTGAAAAAATGAAATATTGTCCATAGCTACTGTAACAAATTATTAACTAGAATCTGAGGAAACTAAACGAAAATACATATTTAATACCATTCTGCTAGGACGAATACAGAAGACAGAATACATGTTAGCCACAAGCTACAAATTTGAAATGGATACTGACAGTGATTTCAGTTCTGATCGAAATTACATGCATCTTAGCACACAATTGACATTTCGATGTCACCAAGTCGGATAATTTCGTTGAGAAACGAATTACACAGAAAATCTAAGAAAGTAGATACAGTTGTTCATACGAGCATTCAGTGAACAGACATTTCTTAGCAGACTGCTTTGATTCCATTCACTTGTTAGATCCATTTAATAAGACTAGCTCAAACTTGCCATTAAAGAAAACTTCAATGGTAACAAATAAAGAAAAGAGCACCTACTGAAGATTCCATCTATCCGTGTCTCTGTCTCTGTCTCTCTGTTTCCATATAAATTAAATGTATTTCTTTTTGTTCATATTTATTTCATCTTTTACTTCAAAAAAGAGATGGAAAATCTCTCGCTACAAAACCTCCGTTCCCACAAACCAGTTAAAGTGGTTATAGAGAAAGGCATCAGAACTTTAGCTTCTTATGACATCAGAAGGTCTACAGAATTCAGACTGAGAAGACGCAGGAGAAAATATTGGATTCACCAGAACAAAGGGAAAAATGCATTTATGAGTTGCGAATGAAATGAAGCAAAATAGAGCGAGCGGAAATCAAACCGAAATGGTAGATAGGATTCGCTTGAATCCAAGCAAAAGAAAAGGTAGACAGCGGTTTGGGGCTTACTGTTTGGCTTATAAGTGCAGAAACGATAATTCGGACAAAGGGATATTCCAAATTAATTCTTCTGTCAAAACTTTGTCCTACTTATTATTATAGAGGCAGCAGCTGATTGTAGCCAGCCAACCACCGTGCACCGTCCCACTGCTTAATAAATACTACATACATAATATACTTATTTATTTATGTATGTATTTATTCCCTGTACTTGTTCAATAGACAAATTGCGCATTTTCTGTAATCGCCACGCCATAAGTTGATCCGTATTTACTTTGAGAATCGGAAATGTTGTTGTAGTCGGCTTATCTGTGTGGCTGCACTCACTTCATACAAGATTGCCCAAAGCACATCATCTCTCTCTCTCTCTCTCTCTCTCTCTGACTTGCATATTAATAATCCTACCGGCCTACCACGCACATATTACGACGCACAAGTCCATATTAGAGGCTGCTCATCTCTAGTCACTGACTCACAGCCACATCATTGTTATGAAGGTACATTTTGACATTATTAACATAGAGAGCTTGACACAGACAGAGAGAGGAGAGCCAGTGGTGGTGGTGGGTCGACAGTTACAAATAGAACAGCGCTGGTGGATAGACCAGTCGAAATGGCAGATGAAAGTAATGGCAACTAGATGATAAGCAATAAAATATGAATTCGCAATGTCAATCTTCTGGTATTTAATAGCGTGAGACTGATTTGACAATCACTCTGTTCCTTTTGCATGTGTTTGCAGATACGTTGCAGAAATAGCCCTCGCCCTGGACTACTTGCAATCCAAACGAATTATTCACAGGTTAATTATTACTTTACAGATAGAAATAATTTCGTGTTTGCATACGGGAGCGGGAGTGTTGTGACGGTGGGGCGGTAGAATTAATTAGATTCTAGATGTAGACGGCGGGGGAAACTTGCATTTTCACAATGGCGATATGACAAAAGTTTTCCAATATTTACTGGTGCTGGTGCTTTTCCTGTGATTCTGATCTGAAATTTAGGGATATCAAGCCTGATAACATTCTGCTGGACGAAGAAGGCCACGCGCATCTGACGGATTTCAACGTGGCCACTGTGCTCGAAGATAAGAAGCAGTACGCCTCAGCCCTGTCAGGCACAAAGCCCTACATGGGTATTGAAACGCACATCGTTTGCTTTATTGCATCTCTTTTGCAGAAAATTTAGTCACCATGTATCTCGTCCTCTTTCCCCCTCCTTGCAACAACACTACATTCATACCTGAACAGAAGCAGAAGCAGCAGCAGGCAATGGTAATAGATTCCTGCTCAAGAATCGCCTAATACTTTCACAGACTCAGACTGAGAATACAAATGCACAGCAGAAGTTCTGCAAATACGTGCACAGAAAATGGGCCAAAAGACGGAAAGCCGAACGGGGATTGGCGAGAGTTCTTTTCTTTTCCATCAGTCCATTTACAGTTACATTCATATCATGATATCTCACACAACAGGTAATAATAGGGATTTCTATTTACACAGAAATAGACGAGCGACTTTCATCGGGAATGTCCAAATCTGCAGAATGCTGATAAAAAAACTTGCAGATCGTGCAAAACTACAACCAGAGACAGGAAAGTTTTTTTTGTCAACACACTACGAACATTTAGTTGCTTACTCGAGAATTCCGATTCTCTGTCTATCTCGGAGAACTTTGTTTTTTCGCAATGCGTAGGCCTGCAGCTCGATTGCAGAGTACACAGGTCACGTGCCCCCGTACAGCTCGTCAGTCACAGTCCTATCTCTGTGAGCAATGAGCTACAAATTTCAGTTATTAGTCTATTGCAACATTGAGTAGACGGTGTAACTTTTTCATTAACTTTTTTTCTTGCTGGTCTTTTAGTAAACTTTTCTTTGGTTGTACGGTCTCGGTCTTAAAATATTCACAAGACTGCTCTACTTCTGGCTGCATAGAACAGTGACTAAATCACCAGCACATGGTACAGACTAATTTCTAATAGTTCCCCGTGGGACAATAAACTTTCTAATCAATTGGAAAAGGATTTTCTGGTTATTCGTGCTCACCCTTTCCATGTTATCAGCTACCTGTCTCCGCTGTCTCCCGATTCCAATCCCAAGACGTCCATTGTCAAAGAGAATTTCCCGTAGAATTATACCTGTACTATTCGTCTACCTGCACCAGGAAATATAAAGGTGCACAAAGCCCTTCTGTGTACATAGCACACGGTACGTACTAGTCTCAGGCATTTGTGTTACACGTCTTGGCATTGTCCGGAACAAAAGTTTTCAGCTGAAAAGTAAGAAGCAGACGAGACAGGACAACATGTGGCGAAGTATTAGCATTTGAGCTTTGCCTGAGAAGTCTATATTAAAGTGAGAACGAGCAGAGCACAATACTCCTACTGGTTACTTGTAGCTTATTATTTGATCCTTAGCTCGGGTAATAGTGCTATCTGCTTAGCGTCTTCTATTCCCAGTAATAATAATGACACAATGGTCTACCATTCGTCTGGTGACTGCTGCTTCTGCACACGTTGACAATGTGTCCAGGATGCAGACACTTTTAGGCTCGTTTAATACGCGCCGGCGGTGGTGGGAAATTAATCGGTTTTGTTGTTGTTGTTGTTGTTGTTGGTGGTGGTGTTGGTGTTGTCGGCGGTGGTGTTGGTGCAGCTCCTGAAGTGTTTGCCTGTGCAGCCGATGAGATTCCAGGTTATGACTCTGCGGTGGACTGGTGGTCACTTGGCATTGTGGCCTACGAGTTGAGCTTCGGGTGTCGCCCTCATGATATCCATTCTCAGACTGGCAACAAAGATATTCGTCTGCTGCTGCTCAAAGAGCCACAATGGCCACCAACGTGGCCACCCGATTTCGTCGCGCTTGTCAAGCAGGTTCGCTCAATGCCGCCATTCTATTTATGTATTTCCTTGTGTGAAACCTATTATCCTCTTTCATCACACAGCTCCTTTTCCCTACCGTCATCTTAAATAACAGACTGACGCTACCGCCAAATTTACCACCTAAGCACTAGAAGTAACTGACAGAAGCACTGAATTACTTTATACACGGCGCTAGACATCAGCGGATATAATAAAACCGCTTTCACAACGTGCTCTACAGCATAGGGGCTTTTGTTGCGAAAAATAGAGCGTCGATTGCCTCTACTGGAACGGTTTATTCGCACATCGAAGATTTGTACTCGTCAGGCTGAGTGAAAGCTACTAAAAATATTGAAAAAAGAAAAGCTGAGATTTAAGATTGTTTCTGTATGTGTAGTGGGGTGGGGTGGGGTGGGGGGAGTGAGGGAGCAGCACACGGTTACCTATCGGTAAGTACGTTGTTCACGCTAATGAGTATGTTCTGTGGTGTGCACGTGTGTTAGGAGAAATCTCCCATGAAGAAATCTCTGGCGTCAAGAACACATTATTGGGAAAAACTTCGGGAGGGGTTCTTGGAGACAATTTGTTTCTGAGGAGAAGAAAGAAGTGCGCTGACGGAAGTTGATGAGCTAACAATTGCTATTAAGATGATCTGCGTCTGGGGCGAATGAAGTGAAACAAAGTTGATAGTGAAAGGCGTACGTTGATAGAGAGAAAATGTGTGAGACAGAGCGTAACAATGAAGTGAAAGAGCTCTCTGACTAAACAGCATCAGCCATTATTTCCTTTTAAGGTATTAGTGAAGACTTGGCCGGATGAAAATCTATTTCCACGGAATATTATCTTGGTAAGCACGAGGAAATCTAGTGAAATATCTGATTTCCTTTCCAAAACTTTCATCTGGAGAAAGCGTTAGAAATAATTCACCGTCTCTCTGCTGGCTTTGAGATTTCGTGTACACAGCACAGCACAGCACAGCAGCAGAAGAAGAAGAAGAAGAAGACCTGTGTGTCATTTAAGCGAGTGCTTGGACGTCTTTACCTTTCGGTTCACTTGCTTATATGCATGAGATTTAAATTTCTGATAGTTTCTGCTGCTGTTTCGTGATAGATCAGACAGCAGGCAAATTTATTGATGAGCCCCGACCAAAGATAGAGATTTCTTGAGCTTAAAAGGGACTAGAGAGGCACAGCCAGATAAATGTACTGAGCAGTCTGAATCGAAGATGGCTCTTTGTTGCGCACTCTATGGAAAATAATTACGGTGAGAATTCAAAGTGGATGAATCTGAAAAATCGATTATACAAAATCAAAGAGACCGACGCCAAGGGCGTTACACTCGACAATAGCTTTTTTCCTCTTCCGATGAAGCGGATGATGAGAAAGTTAAATTTCAGTGGAAAACGGCGCATGTAAAAAATATAATTTCCCCGGCTTAAAGAAACATTTTAAAAATTGAGAATGACTGACCATCCATTTTGCAGAGAAAGTAGGCAAAGAAAGTCGAGAAAGGTAAATGTGAAGAATAGAATCGTAATCCTATCGACTCGCCTCACTTTATTCCATTTGAAAATAATCTCAATCTTTCCTCCGTCGTCTCCATTATTGAATTCTATATGATTTTTCTTCTACTCAAGCTCATATCAATCTTTCCCTTCCATGGAGGCGGACAAAATGGACAAATTGACGATTGATCATTGCGAATGATTGATGGTGATGGAGAATCCATTATCGTTCTCCCTTCACTATTCTCACTTTCACAATTCAACAGTTTCGAAAGATTCAAATTTTAATAAATTGTCTTCATACAAAGTAACATTGTTCAACTTTTGTAAAATTGAATACTAATGACACGGTCAATGAAGATTCTGAATGAATGGCAACTCGTTGTTGAACGCATGTATTTTTCCGTCTGAATTCATTTCCCAATCTTACAGGTATAAACATTTTATTTCTCCTGTTTAGAAAATCGTGATCAGAGGGGGGAAAACAATTTCTGGAATTAATTTTCCAATCGCTCCCATCCAAAATATTCCATTAAAGTCTGACATTAAATATAATAAAGTTCCTCTAAAACAATCACAGCCATATGTTATGTAGTTAGTTTGTGATTGGAGAGCATTGCTGCGGGTTAATTACGAGAAGTAAAAGCTATGTGTTTCCTTTCATAATGAATAGCTACCTACTACTATGTGGTGACTGTCTCCCTGCCTTTAATTTACACATATCCATTATTCATGCAAATACAAAAGAATCTCCATTTTCGTGTGTAAAAAAGTTTTCTTTTTTTCCAGCTGCTCGCTCCTAATCCACTGAATCGGATTAGAAATTTAATTGCGCTCCAGTCGGAACCTCTGATGCAGAATTTAAATTGGGACGAGATTTTAGACAAGAAAACTTCTCCGCTGTTCACACCACCGGTAATGTTTATACAATATCCAATGTATAGAGTGAAAGCATCGAGGCATGAGCTCAGAGTACGCCATACGAATGTATTACATAGCCGGTCTCTGCACACAAAGCGCACACGGTTGCTTGCATGCTTTTAAGCTATGGGTTTAGGTGCGTTCACATGACACGCTGTTTGTAGTCGTGCAGGGCAGGTGGGGAAATCAGCTCCACTTCCACTTGAAGGGTGCCCTACCTACCAATTCCAACCAAAGACTTTCTTCGATGCTGAATTTGATGGGTAATGTGACACGACACAAACCACAAAAGCTGTGAATCTCTTTTCCACGAACCGAACACACTTCAACACGTGAATTGTCCGGCAGCAGAGAGAAGACTGTTGAAGCATGTTGAAGCCTGTTGTGTTATGTGTGCGGTGGATGGGGTCGACCACGATTCATTACAAATTCAGTGAACAAATCATGAATTCACGAGAAAGACAAATACATTGTCATGCAAACGCACCTTGATCGTACGCTTCGTTGGAGAAGCAACAATTTAGTGCAAGTGTGTGACTGAACGTCTTCCTTCCTATCCCATTTACCTATTACTCGCATTATAAGTAGAACACGATACACGATACACGATACACGATATATGCATGCTCACTGCTTACCCAGTGAGTGAGTGAGAGAGTAGTCGGCGGCAAAGCCCAGCTCTTGCACACAACTAATGGACTGTTGCAATAACTTATTCATGCATGGTTAATTATCCAACCTCGTATATTACATTCAGAAGAGTGGCTCCTTCTACTCCATTTTCCCTACCACCGAGTTTATCCTTTATTACATTCAACAGAGCGAAAGGTGCACATTGCTTGGAAAAGGTGTCAAATTGCATCTCCCTCTGCTCAATAGTCCCCAATTTCACATTCACGGTGAGACGCAATTCTCAATGGTTAATTGAAAAAATGTTCTTGGCTTGTAATAATATTTTTCTGTTTTCATTTAAATATTTAATACATAATAATAATAAGTGAAAATAAGAAGCACAAGTGATTATCCACCCACAATTCTATACAATGCAGTAATATACTTATGTACATGAAATTATTCAAAAATGACAAAATGATTTTGAATGACTTGGTCAGGCGGGTCTGTATTTACACAGGTATTTCTTTGTATTTGTATTTATAGCTAAAAGACTGGAAGGAGGATGAATGGTTCTGTGTATTGAATTTTTTAGAGAAAGACTTGAAGGGACTGGAATATAATTTAGCCGCGAATGTCTTGTTGCATATTCTTATATTCTTGTATAGGATTAGAGTGGTGGGTGGCAGTTATTAAGATATCGATTTGCACGGGAGGAATGCGGGAAAGTTATTCACTTGTGCCAATACATTAGATAGAGAATGCAAAGAGGCAAACAAGTGTGTGTTGTGTGTTGGTGGAAGGAGGAGAAGATAAAAGCTGTTTGTACATATTTCATGGATCTCTTTAGGAAAATGAAGTATTTACTCAGTTTAATATAAGATAATTTAAGCTGCAGCTTTAGCTACTATGGCATTTATGAAGCCACATTTGCATGCATGTATTTCCGCGTGCTCTCTCTCTCTCCTCTCAGTCACTTCCATCCCATCCACATACTACACATACTACACATAGTACATAGTACACATAGTACACACTACACAGACACTACACGTAATATAAACATAGTACTCATAAGTAGATATAGCAGTATATAGTGCATTAGAATGTAGTGGCAGCGTTTTACACATTATTAAGAGGACGCTTGAGCACACTTTCATGACTTGTGCAGTGGCAGAATGTAGACGTGAAATGCAGTGAGCATAAGGGGATTGCATAAATATACAAGTTTCGGCGGCGGTCGTATTCTGTGCAGGAAATGCAAAGATATGATATTATACATTTATATTTGTGGAAGATATTCATGAAATGACTTTAGTTACGTGGAAGACGTTGGGAAAACATCTAAGGCAGAAGTAGCAGCAGCTTCATTCGATTTCCCTACTCCTTTGAATTATTCAGCTCCATTAATCTCCTTCCGAGGAAAATTCTAAAGTGAACAGACTCATAGTCTCCAAATTCTTTGCAAAAATAAGGCACTAATCCTAAGTGCTTTTGGTATTAAGATATTTTCCTGGTATAACATCTGTGAAATGTGCTCTCTCTCTGATGGATACACGCCTGAACGTATTTAACTTGTTCTTTGGCTTCGTTTGCTTCTCACCTGAGCGAATTCCCCCAGTAATTCCCTAAGCCGACTGTTATTTCAAAGAGGAAGGAATATTTCCCATTCCACCCACCCACATGTGTGTCTGTGTGTCTGTGTGTCTGTGTGTCTGTGTGTATAATAAAACAAGTCTGGGAGTACACAGCACAGAATAGAGCACCAAACATGAACGAATTTCCTATCCTCCGCCTGCAACTGCAAACTAAATCTTAGTCCTAAACAGGTCTACTTTTGCATCTGTGATGTAATCTTGGCTCGTCTCTGCTAAACAGCTTACTAAATACACTCGAGTCTCGAATGAATCTCTTCTCTGCTTTGTCACTGCTTAATTATTTCATCATTGTCCATTATTCGGAGCCTTGAAATCGTCGTGGCAGCCTTTCAGCCTTTTCTCTGAAGACACACACAGTCTTCCAATTCACCTCATTAACTTCTTTTCATCTTCAAACGAGAATCGGGAATCCATTTAGCCAGAAAACACTCTCGCGTTTGTCTCCTCACCAATTTTTCGTTTGATTCAAATGCAATCTCTGCTCTGCTTTCTCTCGCCAGCATACATTTTATGTTTACTCAAACTCTGCTACGTTCGTTCGGAAATAAAGAGTTTCGCTGCTTTAACTATTTTCTATACTATCTACTAGCAAGTCGTGCTAAAACCCAGGGATTGTTTGCAAACCCCGATCCATGCGGGTTTTTTTCTGCCATGTTAAGTGGACAGCATGTACTAAGTTCTAACTTAAGGTAACCAAAACATGATGCCAAATTACAAATTACACTGAAAGTTTAAATTACAATTGTAATTTAATTACATTCTCATTCCTTCACAAATTACTGATACAATTTCATTTATTAGTGAAACGACATGCATATCACTACATTAAAACTCTTTCAAAGTCAATATCAGTGTATTTACGAGTGCAAATCACTAAACGTAAATGAATTACAATTTACTTAAATTGTAATTAATTTGGACATCTACGCTCAAGGCAAGGTTACATTTTTTCAATATTTCCAATAACCAGGATATAGAAAAATGCGCAAATAGCTAATAGTTTCATTGCATATCGATTTTATTATCGTTTATCTTCGATTCTGGATTCTGTCCTGATTTATAAGACGAGTTTTGACTCTACTCACTGGAAAAGACAGCTTAATGACCATTTCAGATGATTTAGGTGCACTGAAAACCCCGAGCCATTGGGGTTGGGTCGGATTTAAAAAAACCTACCCATGAAGCACTGTAAATACTAGGTAACTACAAATTATCCTGGCTGACGGAGATGTCTCCACTTCACATCCACTACATTCTTCTAAAGATTCTAAAGATACACAATAAAACTTAAGTGAAATTTGACTGACTGAATCCCCCTACCCCATCCCCCCTTTAATTTGAAACACTGGCTGTTACACTAACTTACTTAGTGTGCGTACTATATTTGTGTTCGATGAGACGAAATAAATGCCCGCCTTGTATTCTGGCTGAAAGTGAGTGTGGTGACAAAGAATGCAATGCAGATAAATGGATCTCTCTCTATAAAGAATAAAGATACATAATAAAGTTGTTGTTGTTGTGCTTAATAATGTTTTTATCTTTCAGAAGGGGCATTTGAACTGCGATCCGACCTTTGAGCTGGAGGGTAAGTATACATACATAGAACAGAAATTTACTGTTAGACGATAAGAACACGTTGTTCTTCTTTGTGTTTATATCTGTGTGAGAGAAATGGTGCTAATGTGTTCATGTCCTATGAACTATGATTTATTGTTGATGACCTCTCTGTCTCGTGTGTGGATGCACATTGCGTGTGTAGAAATGATTGTGGAGAGCAAACCTTTGCACAAGAAGAAAAAACGGTTGGCTAAACAGCGCTCCCTCAGAGAATTGCAGGCGCCGCCTTCAACAGCAGCAGCTCTTATTGAACTAGTAAGTCTTTTGATGATTTCCGATTGAATACTTTGGCTGACTGCAGCCAACGACTCCCTGCGTGCACACACGACGCCTCTGTGCATAATATTATCTTGCCATGTATTTATAATAATAGGAATGGCTGCAGAATTTCACCTCAAGCAGATATATGAACGTATACTTATACACGTAAGTAAGTAGGAGGATAAGCGTGCAAGTGGTTCATAGCATCAGCACTGCGTAGTAGTAAAACAATATTGACTTACGTTTCATCACTGTCACATTACTCAGTTTACAAAGGTGGCCAGCAGCAGGTCATATCTTGGCTGCCGGGCAAAGGCACTTGGACGTTTTCTCTGTGATGTCATCGAATGCCTGTCTCGCATGTCGTCGTCGGCATCAAATGTGCTCCCGCTTCTTTTGATGACGTCTCAGCTTCTCCTTTCCGTTGTTCAGATTATAGGAGACCAGTTGTGTCTACTATTGGTGAATGTACTACGTGTAATCGCTCAATGCCCAAACAGCAGTCTATATTATTGCCGAGCTCAGCGTGACGAGCACCAGCACACGAGGAAACAACAGTAATAAAACTTGGCAGAATTTACACGGACTCTGAAAGACTTCACTGTGCTTTCAAACATTCCATCATACTTATGTATCACAAAGAGGTGGGAGAAAATGGGGGGGGGGTGTTGTTTTGAAAGACTGTTTTGAAAGACGAAGGACTAATTTCTTCATGGCCTACAACAGCAACAACAAAGACTGCGTCTGTTTTCCTTCTAATTAAATAATTAAATGTTCCGTGTGTAAGTGTGAGGGGGCGGAGTAGCAGGGATCGGATGACAATTCGTGAAAAGCAGCATTGTGGCTGAAATAATAATAAATAAATGGTGGTGGTGGGTTGGTGAATGGAAATCAGTTTCCATTATGCAGCAGGCAACAACACCCCAATTACATGGGTCACATTGCGAACTTTGCATCGACAATAAAGAAAGTGGTCGTAGCGCCAATGGGAATGGGAGAGTGAAATTATGGAGTTTTGTGCACGACCGAACGCATTCGCAGGAACAGAGCCAGAATTTCTTTTGTTGTAGTATTTCTGTATGCAAATCCGCTTGTCATTTCTGATTGTCTAACTTTCCTACTTCTATTTTTCCAATTTTCCTGATTGTTATAAACTGCTCGGCTGGCACAATGAAAAATTGTTTAGATAAAGTGCAAAAACTTTTCGATGGCTTTTGTAGCTGCTTCATTGAAAGGGAAATATTTTCAATGCATCTTTATGCGAATTTGTGAAAAGTAGAACTATTAATGCTAAATAATCAGCTAACAATTCAATGTGTAAAGTTTCTTTAAAACTGGCTACTGTTATTCATGTCCTTCCTTCATTAAGTAGATTAGCATACAAATCCGATCATTCAAGTTTGCTCGTGAAAGTAAAGGTGAAAGAATCGGAAAGCTTCGTAAAGATATTTGCACAGACGAGAAAGCATATGACTGGCTGCATTTCCTCCAAAAGCAAGTTGACTTGCATCTGGCTGACGACAACCGAATGAAAATAAACTAGTTTTCTGTTTGTCCACTTGTTTCCCACTTTCACTGAAAGAGGGCACTCGCCATCCTACTTGCATTTGTTTACTTTCACTTTCTCCTAGCTTTCACTCATGCAACAAATGGTAGGCCTTGTACTCTGTTTTCTTCTGCAAGCGACTTTCTTCACATCATCCGCAGATAAAGGAACCACAACATTTTAAAAATATTTTTTCGATGATTATTCACGTATCAATTTTTCAGTTTTAAAGATAAATGTGACATGTGATAATCGTGTTGTAGATTAAAGACTGCATTATAAACAGTTAGGGTAGTGCATAGTTTACGGTAGGACAACAATTGAAATTCTAGTTAGTTTATATGGAAGTTAGTGAGCATTTTTCAGAATGGTTGAAATGGTTCGCTTGTTTGCTCTTATTTACACAGAAGCCACTGCATATTTTGTCAAGATGCGTCGGAGCGGAAATTCAGATACTTCTCCTGGTCGCTAAACAAACAAGTGGTTTCGCTTCCATTGTCCGCATTTACAAGTCCGCAAACGTTGGTTTTCGGTTCTGTGCTCAAAGACTAGCTCAGTCGGTAGGATGCAGTGTTCATCTTTTCCCATGGCGAAACGGCTATTTTGCCGTGCTTTGCGAAATTTAGGATAGGGCATATAACTGTGGCAGATATCATTTTAATACCAATGCAACACTTTGCTACTTCCATAACTGGTAAGCAGGATTGCAGTATCGTATTTAACACACAGTAGATTGGTGTTTTTTACCATTTATATTGGTAAAAGCTATGTTTACACAATATTTCCCATGGAAGGCGTGAGTATTGCGTGTATACGAATTAAAGTTTTTACCACGAGTGTTAAAAATCGTTTTCACCAGTGCCATATTAAAAATTCAAAATTCAAAAATTCAGCCAATTGTTGTAGACATTTATTCTTGTGTCTATCGTATGAATCTGTGCTATGAATTGATTACATGATACTTTATTGAGGATTGTGCGATAAAAGTGATTTCAGGTGAATTAAATATAAGTAAGGGATTTGAATGAAGAATTTAAATGATACATAGGAAAGGGTCGGTAGGCGGTTTGCGTAATTCAGTCAGAGAGATGAAAATGTATTCGTTGAGCGATGAGCATTGACGAGCAGAGTTAATGTATGCAAAGGGCGGTGCGCGTGGGGGGAAAGTTGTGCCTAACAAAGAGTACGATGCGACTGGGGGCCGAGTTACCGAATTTCGGATAAATGAATGTGGCCTTTGTGCTTACTGAGTTGAATTTATATGTGAGTGTATGTGAATTGTCTTCAGGAATCCAATTTAGATCCTCTTGCGGAAGAATTTACGACGTTTAATCGTCAAAAGGAGTTGGAGCGATTGGAGCGTGAACGGAAAGAACAAGAATGGGAAGAGGAATTGCTGAGAGCCATGGAAGCGTCCGAGCCATCATCATCGAAAGCAGCAGCCAAAGGTTTTCGTCGCTTACCTTCGGATATTTCCATTCCCACCTCCGTCGACATGAGCTCCTCCCCTTCACAGAGCCCTTCGACATCACGACTTCCTGATCTGCTGGGTCCCTGCAAAAACTCACAGAAGACAGACAGCACACAAAATCCGCACAAGCCCGACAGTAAAAAGGCCGCCTGGACCAAAAACCGGTCTGTCACCGTGCCTGAAGGAGCAAAACTCTGGAGCAAATCGAGAAAACCTTAAAATATTTCACCCCCTGCCCCCACCCAACTTTTATTATTATTTACTGCCACACACCTGATTCTATTACCAAATTCTTTGTAGTCAGCCCACTTACTGACTCTGTCACTGAGATTTCCAATTCCTGTCTCACGACAGAAATAAAAACATTTTCCGTGATGCTGTCGTTGTGTTACTTCCCTACCTGTCTTTTCATAAATAGATCCCATGCATGTAAAAGAGATGAATGTTAAAATTCCATCTCTCCGTCTGTGTGCTCTTATGTAAAATAAATACTCCATTCAATGGCGCTGCTGGAATATGAAAACCCACATTTTGTATTATGCCGTCTTCTTTGAGAATGCAACGCGATCTTCATGAAGTCAAACTGCGAGCTAATTTCCACAAATCCTCCCTTGACATGTTCCACAGTGCCAGCACAAAAATATAAAGAGAATTTTCCTTACGTAACCTGCGCCCGTCTCCTACCACTATAAATACTGTCACTACTAATATGTTAATATACATACGTATATATATATATATATATATGTTTGTTTGTGTGTGTCAGTGTTTAAGAAGAAGTTAGGAGGAAAGCTTCTATATTTGTGCAGAAGGAATTTAAAAGCTGTAGGCGAGTTTTAAGAGGTTTGCTGGTAGGCAGAGCGGATCTGCAAGTCTTTCCATGAGATTGTAAACGGTGCCCCCTTCTAACAGCCAGCCAGCCAGCCAGCCAGCCAGCCAGCCACCAGCTCTGCAGAGACAGCGGATCAAAGTACCCACGCCCCAGCAGCATTTCTTTTATGCAAAGAAAACCATCGGCGTAAGAAGAAGACGAAGAGAAAGTACGTTGAACATTATGAATCCTATAGAGAAGTGGTTTGGCCGCTTCAGATTTTCCATGTGCACAGTTTATCCCTTATTTGTGTATAATAATATGAATATGATACGTAGACGTTAATAGATCTAATGAAAAGATTTCAAAGGAACTGAAATTTCTGCTCTTCTGAACCACTTTCTCCATTCATTCTGTAATTCAAGCGTCTAATAAACCCCAACCAGTCTATTTATCGCAAATATAGATTCCCTACCTACTTAGTGTCAAGAAAGCTCACATTTATAAATAAGAGTGAGTGCTGGTGACTGGTGCGACGGTGTGCAAGAACTAGTGGCTGCTACTGCTGTCAAAAAGCACCTTTGCAATGAATATCCTCAATACTGGAACACACTCACAAAGAAACAGCAGTTGAACCTGGAAATTGTCTCAGCGGATCCGCGGACGCTTTTTAATGAGAGTCAGCCTTGGAGACTTGCGATTTGAAATATTTTTTGTCTACCAAATACATCTAATTAAATTAATCATAATGCGAACACAAAAGCTTCGCTCCCACTGAGGACACAAAGATACCGAAATGATGTTCGCATGACTTGCGAAAACCAATTACCTAGGGTCAGTTGCCTAAAAGTGTATTAAGGTTTATCTATATATCTGACGGACTATAAATATGACGGACTACTTTTATGTCATCCTTGCTACATCATTTAGGCAACGTTGACAAAGAGAGGATAAAAGGAAAACTGGAGAAAGTATAAAATGTTAACTTCATTACATACATATATCATGTTAATATGAATGTACAATTGGTAAAAAACTAAATTCATATGATCTACGGATTTCGGAAGTAATTATAATAAATAGTTCAGATGTGCGGACAAAATAATTTCTGGGAAATTTCAAAAGTGATAATACCCATTAAGATTACGCAGTGATGGTTCAAGTCTAGAACCCTAAAAATTATTTCCTTTTAAAACAATAATTTATCTTTTTTGTTTTTTTTCGTTACAGTTTTTGTTCTTCAATTATTGTTCTCGTATTTAACAAGATGAGCAAAAGTGACGTTGACAATTAACGTTGTGTAATTATGAATACAAGAAAATAGAGATATTTACATTTTGTTAAATATTTGGAAAAACTTTTAGATGCAAATAAAACATCGGTTATCAGTAAACGTAACGGATATGTACGACATCAATGTATAGAAATTCTCCACTGAATTCAAATTTCAAATAGTGCTTAATGGGACGGGAGAAATATTCTTGGAAATATTTTTAGTATTACTTTTATTCATTATTATAATTATTTAGATTGTGCCCAATGATTCGATCATAGTTAATGCTAAATATATGTGAAATTTAGTTAAATCAACAGCATATATTGTACATTATAAAAAATGAAATGTCCATCAAATTATATACACGTAGTTGTGTAGGATATATTAAATGTTAGCCAAATACCACCCACTGACTACATTGAACGTGGGAACGAATACGAATTTAAATTGGTTTTCCTGTGTATTTAGCAATAGTTTCTCGAAGCGACTGCGTAGTTTGTGATAAATATAAGTTTCCAGACCACCCACTGCACAAAACATAATCATAATGTATTATATATGCACAAACGACGTATTGGATAAAAACGTTGAAGGAGAAAGCTAAGCCAGTCTATGCAACACAAAATAAAAGTATCATTACAACCAAGAACAACCCCTTTTCATCATCAGAATATTTATGAGAATTTTCTTACCCTAAAAATTATAACTTGAGAGAAAATCAGCGAAATATAAGAAGCAACATATGTAACAAGGTGAATGTGCAAATTGTTTTGCACCCTGTAGAATAATTAAATTATTCATGTTATATATTTGTTGCCGATGCATCTATCCAAGCATTAATCGAGGTACGTATTTATAAAGGGAGCTTCCCTCAATGAAAATTCCCAGGTGAAAATTATAGGAAAAAAAGTGCGATTGAGAAATTCACTTTTTCTTGCATAATTCGCCCCAACTCACCTGATACAAATACAAACTAACAATCATAGTTACCGATTATTCTCCGTAGGATTGAAATGTAATGGGGTTACGGCAAGTCTGCTTTCACGTCTAAACAAGATTCTCTACAAAATGAACGGAAGGTAATCTGGACAGCTGGATTAGGAAGGTGGAGCCTGTGAAGTGAATCATATTTTTTGCCAGTTTCTTTTGCCCTCAGAAGTTTGTTTTAATTGTTTAATGATTTTAAGTGTACAAAGCTTTCAACTTGAAACAACTTTCAGCTTTAACACAAAACTGAACGAGATAACAGAATATACTAGCTATCATATCACATGAAAAATTATTAGTGTTGTTGGTGACTCCTCCCACCACTATCACCATTTGTTACGCCCACGCAACCCATCCGATTTATAATGAATAACTATGTAAATGAAATTATGCACAGAAAGAAAGGGAGAGGGCAGTTGTTCAATTTCAATTCCTTTGTGTTCCTCTGATAACAAAAATCTCATTTGGTCTGAGGGCTGGGGGTATTCGAATTATTAATTGCAAGTTATTCTTGCAAATTGTCATCCCGGTGGATTTTATCGTTAGCTACTAAGTAATATCTATTAAGTCTATTCTTAATATTGTTATTATCAAGAGAATTTGCTTGTTCATAATTAGTAACAGAGTTGCTGTAATTTTAATTGTTCCAATCGATCAACATAACGATTGAGTTGTGAAATGCTGAAAAGGTTCAAAGTATAAATTCCATTGAACGAATGCATTTTACTGGAACAATGGAAAATGTTAATTGACATTGCATGTACGTTTTGTGTATTTCTTTACAATAAATCGCTAAATTATAGCTGACACATCATGTCACTTATTTCTGCAGTACACTAAACCGTAGGACAATTATCCCATCAATTCTGATTTTTGATAGCATACACTTTTAGAATTCTCCTAAAACGGGTTCAATATTATTAACTTAACTTAAAAGATAAATTCCAAACGAGCATTAACGAGAACTGTATTTTTATACATTGCATACATGCGTCACAATTAAAATAATTAAGTTTTGTTGTAAAATGTTTGCATTCCTTATCTTACATGGACTACACTCTATGGACTAAGAGCGTAATACGCTATCTGCAATTCATTTAACAAGTTTGAATATTTTTAATATTATAAAATATATGCGACTGTGAAGTGAAATTTAAAAAAAATCAATATTGTATCATTGAACAAGCTCTAGATCCATTTGCGTCTTCTGTACGTAATTACGTAGTGCCTGCAGAAATACTTTGGCGACAGTTTGCAAAATATAAATGAAGTTAACAGCGGGAGAGCATTTTAATTTATAAGGGAAAGGAAACCAAATTTAAAGAACGTGAGCCAATGTGAACATTTTTGAAGTTCATCTCTGTTCTTTCAGATCATTGCAAAATATTGAGAATTTCCTTACTTTATATACTTATGTAATAACTCAGATAACATTAACAGCTACTAGAAGTGCACACTAACAATAAATAACGTAAACAATTTCAAGTGCAAAAAAACACATTGTGCAACATTGGAATCATCGAATTATAAAATAAGGGAACGAGTGCACCACGAATCAAAATAATAAATATTATTAAAACTGAGCAAGTGTGCATTTTGATATGGTTGAATTTTGTTTTTCAGCATTATTTTTCTACTTACGTACTCATTGGTATTTTGTGTGACGCATGATACATTGCAAGAGTAATGTAACAAAGTATTTAATTGTAGCAGAAAACAGCAGATAATTTTGGTAAGTAATTCAATTTTCTACTCGTTTATTTAAATTTAGGTAAGAGTTACTTATGTTTTGTGGGCCATGTAAAGCATTTGCACATGGGAGAGATTCTGTCAGAATTCGGGCTCCCTGTCTCATGTTTTATAATAAAATAAGAAGCACACGGTGCACACTCAAATTGGAAGACAGAGAGAATAATAAGAGAATGTAGTGCTGCTGCTGCTGGTGCTGCTGCTGCATCTAACCAACCACTTTAGAACGGAGATTTTGCAAACTTTGTTTCTTATGTATTTCACGGACGAAACCATTTGCTAAACTTGAATGGGTTCACAATTCAGTGGTTCGCTTTCTCTCATTCATTTTCTGTGTGCATGTAAATTTAATGTGGTGGTTTTGTTACGTTGACGTTCCGCTTGTTGTTCCTGGTTTTCCATGTTAAACATTTCTCGCCTGTTCCACAATCAACTGACAACCCCAAGTCCTATTCATTCTTAGAAAAGCACACATTTGGTTAATACAACGACGCAGCGCCAACAACCGGGTGGGAAAATAAGCAAAAATGAACCAGTTAAATTTGCGTTGAAAGCAATGACATCTTTAGAAAGTTGCTACAATTTTACTTGAAATTTATAAACGAAGCCACGGGTTTATAAAATTCTTAAACATCGTTCAGCAGAGTTTACAAATTTTTCATCATGCTTATTTAAATTGGAAATTGGAATTCTGTAAAAAATAATTGTTCAGAGTGAAAATTTATCCCCTGAAAGTTTAACGTTTCTAAATGGGTAAATAATTTTTCATGGTCTAAGGCTTCCATTTTGGGAAATCTCCCGGGACTAAAATATATAGATGTTAGTTCAGAATTCGACTCGTGAAAGTGAACTTTCTGCTGTAAACTGTTGTTGTGCGAATGTACACCACTGGCATTTGGCTAGTTCAAACCGCTGTGGTGAAATAAATTAGTTAGAATGGTAAGAGAAAGCGGAGAAAGATAAAGTGTACTGTCAACCGTGTACACCTTTTACACATCCAGTCATTATTTAGCGGGAAAAGTTTACATACGTATCCTCACTAGCCAAAACTCGGCTGCACCATCAACGAACATCTCGTGTTTTCAGCTTCTTAAGCCCTGGCATCCCTTCTTTCAGTGCACTTCCCTTTCGCCAATCCCTTTGTTTGAACAAGCCTCTCCGTCTCTTTCTTTCTCCATTCTGAATTCGCGGATACGCAAAACTTCTTCTTCAAATCGGGGCAACAAAAGAATTTATTATATTTTAAAACTGTATTTTCCTTTTTTTCTCCGTTATAATTATTTTCTGGTATCCACTTGTAATCGATTGAAGTTATTCGAACCACACCCACCAACATGAAATACCTGAGTCCCGGTGAAAACTTTATATAAGTGCACCGTACCCCTAGAATCTTCTTCCCTGGAAGACAAATTAAATCTGTACTTAAAACGTAGGACACATTACAAGTGTAGCTTAAACTTGGCCATATTTGGCCTACGACCTACAACCCATGTTAAATACCCAACGTCACGTATAACTAACGACAATATTGGTCCAGGTCATTCTTCACAATTTAGGATTTTCTGATGACATGGGCGATTACTAAATTTGAAGGAATATGAAATAAACACTAGAAGAATAGAGTGAAAGTAAACGAAAAGTGTTATGTCACGGAACAGATTAAATTAAAGGATGCGTGACTGGTGATCTACTGTTTTGTGTCTGACTTTTAGAAATTCCAAGTAATCACAATATTCGCACAGTGCACTCATTGTCACATACAAAAGGGATAAACTACTATTATACGAAATGTTATAAAACAGTCTACTTCTTTGGTGTTCCAATTATGTGAATAGATGCACTCCACCGCAAGTCTGTTAAATGATTATTTAGAAGGGAGAAAGGATGGTGGTCTGGTCTGGTCTGGTCTGTGGGGCCGTGACCAACAGTTTCCATTACGGGACTGAAGAGACTCAACGGCAACACGGTGAATGTTTAAGAAAATCTAAATAACAAAGTGACTCGAAGAGAAATAAAGTTGTCACTGCTCTGCTAGTTAATTAGACGATATGGATAAAACAGAAAACTGACCTTACAATTAGAGCGGCCTGCTTCGGATGCCTAATCCTCGCATCGATGCTCTCACACTCCCAACCACCTTACACTAAAACTTACTTCCATTATATACATGTATTTATTATATTATATAAAGCAATGGCCACTGGACTCGAGAAATTTTAGGAATCAACCCGGAATTTATTTTAACCTGCTGCCCTGTAATCCATCATTTAAATTTTCTTTTGAGACTTAATAACTGAAACATGAACTGCTAGTGTAACACATTATTGCTCACACGGACAAGACTTGCTTCGACCTTCAATAACTTCCAAAGTTCTACTGAAAAAAATCTGCATTTGTTTACCGAGAATTTAGAAAAACTTGTACAGACATTGCATACGGTAAAAACAGTATTAAATGCCTATTGTAGTTATTTTCGTACATACTAACAAGTCAGCATCTATCATTCAAGTAATCATTTCTAATTTAAGCAGCTCCTAAACAATGACAAATAAATTATAATGCTATTATAATGAGGATTCCTTCAAATATTCAAGTTTTTGCAAACAAAATTCTGCCAACTTAAATGCGAATAAAAAAGGATAGACAAAGTTTTAAATTTGCAAGCTACCAATCGTTTGAGAACAAATGCTGTGCATGTATTTCACCTAATTGTAATTCCTGCAGAATGTTATAGGATGACTTGTAGAGACACTTTCAGAGATTACAATCAGTGAGCACTCCGAAAGGTTCGGTTTTTTTCCCTGCTGGCAGAGAACACAATTGCATTCTGCCATCGAACGTTGAATGTGTATGCGAATGATGAGCGGCTCATTTCCTGTCAAAGGCTTGATTCCAATAATGCCTAACCATTAGTATCCATTGCTCCTCCTTTTAGAAAAAAATCGATTCCGACATCGTTTAAAATTACTGGCTACTATAAATCCCTCTTTTTGCTATACATCTTAGTTAGTATACATCACGAAGAAAGAAATCTTATTGACTTCATAGTTGGGCAGACTCGTTCGTCACGCTGAATTCCATTTTCCTGCGGATTTATTCATATTTTTTTACATTCACACACAAATGGCAGCATCGTGAATAATCCGAGGTCAAGGGGTAAGGCCATAGTTGACGACAAATCGAATCAATTTACAGAGTCTCACGTTAATGATGACATTAATATGAAGTTTAAATGACATGTCTTGTATGCAATTCTTCAAACAGAAAATTAAATCCCACCTGAATGCACCTTCTTCCAGAATACTTTCAACTTCCGCCATTGCGTTCTATTTTAAATATCGTCGTAGACCAATGTCTGTCAACATTCTCTTTAGGGAAAGCAAAGAGAAATAAGAAGATAATTTTTTCTATACAATAATGAATTAGGGAATAATTTTATCTTTGAGACTGTGTACATATATTTTTATTACTGTTGTAAAGAACACTGCAGTAATGCATTCTCTAACTACATGACTAGCTACGAAACAGCAAGAAAATTCGGTACACGTGATGTGGGTACATTTTCTCATTATAACAACATTTACTTATGAACAACTAGGAAATCCGTAACAACATTATTCCTTGGATTGTTTTGATGCAATATTTACCTGTAGATATTATAATTTTATAACAACGTATGGCTATTTGGGCACAACCATTAACACATTACCTTAACATGTAATCCAACGCGTCAACAACAACAGTTACTCATGAAAGTATATTTATTTTTGTAAAAGTGAGGTCGAGATTCGAGTTACCTATACACAATACAATATGATCTATATTCAGTGAAAGTCGAGTGAAAGCATTAATAGTAGTTTCCTAAAAATAATTCTGGTAGAATGATAAGAAATTGATTCAGAGACAACAAAAGGATTCTCTTATTATCTATTATAATTATTATAGTTTTCATTTTCATAGGAAATCAATTGTATCCAAGTGTACTCTAGACCTTATTCACTTTACACAGTCACTTATTGAATAGGTAAGCACTATTTAGTATGTAGCTAACTATGTAAATGCCATCACCTTGTCTATTTATAATTCAACCTTTGCGCAAAGAACAATTTCCAGACATTATTAATGATGATATGAAGTTGTAGGTCAGTGGAAAGTTATTATTTCACGTCTTGCTGCGATCCCATTGTAATAAATCAAAAGACTTTTGTGTACAAGTTGACAAATGAACGGGTTGACGCTGACAACATTTTCAATTTCCATGTGGAACAACGCTAAGGTATTGCAGCACCAGGAAGCATCTGACTAGTCCAATATCACAATTGGGCATTCGCACAAAAGAACTTTCATTCTTCCTTCTTCTTCTTCTTCTTCCCAAGTAACAAATTATTTCTCTGCAGCACACACTTTCTTCCACAACCGCCCCACCAACATTCATAAAAACATTCACAAAAACATTCCTTCTACTATTCACTATGCGCCTCCCCCTTTATCTTCTATTAACATATAGATATAATATATATTCCTCTTTGATATGATTAGTTCTTCTTCTTGGTAGAGTATTGCAGGGTTATGGCAAAGCCCACCATTCACATCGAGTGCCTTTTTTGTGAAATGTTTCTACCAGCAGCAGTAGTAAGTATACATACAAGTAAGTAGTAGGTAGCAGTGTTATCATTCTCACACTCATATTATTTTCATATATTCTCATTCCTAGTATGTAGTACGTGTACTAAGTGTATGTAAGTGGATATTCAAACTTCCATCAAAATATTAGGTAATCTCTCGTATTCCTAAAAGTTGAGATCAAAGTTGACATTGAAGAGTTGATCTGTCAAGTCTTTTCCGTGCAGGACTTCATTTTAATTCGCCTTGTAAAAGGAGGCTTCCTCTTTTCAACGATGTACACTTTTTTGCTGGATCCATTACAGAAAAAGGAAACCAACATAAAGAGTAATAGCTTTCAAAAGAATTCCAGTTAAAACCAGCGAAAACATTTTAGAAAAAATAACTCTGAAAGGTAGACACACACAATGACAAAATCCTCTACTCTTCATCCAATACAGAATACAATTTCAATTTCTTCAATGTACATATTACATGTATGTATGTGAATCTTGTCACTAGTCAACTTTTAAATTACTACATCAATAAAATCCACGTTAATTAAATAATACCCTTGTAAATTATTCCAATTAAGATGCTGTGTCTGTTTTTGTGTGTCTATAGGTAATTGCCCCAACAAGAAATACGTTTGAATTTTAAAAATTATTCTTTCAGCAGGTCAACCGACTAAAAAGGAATCGATACTTTTGTCATCATGAAATTAGATATGCACGACACGATTTGCCAATAAATAGAAGGCAATAACTGATGTTGTCGCGGTCGTTGCACGTTTCCGTCTCAAGTCGTCTTGGTGGTGGATACCGACGATGCTTTTATTTTATTTCCCCCTCCGACTCTGCCGTCCTCCCCTTCTCACAGTATTTATTTATGTCTACAGAACTATCTTTGTTATGCAAGCTACTAGGAACCGTTGCAAACATGTGGGCAAACTGAAATCAAGCGAATCATTCTTCTTCCTTTGTTGTTGTTCGATACAATAACATTTTCTGTAGAGGAAATCGAGTATTGTCTGTATGTAGAGACAGAGACAGAGAGAGATAGAGATCCGGATGCCTCTGTTATTTTTGTAGGTGGATATGGTGGATATGGCATTAGATAATCCTAAAGTTGAACATGTAATATAAAATAAAGGCCTTTCTTGTTCTGTCTACTGCATTACTAATATTATCCATAGAAACTATATACGTATACGTCACTTTACAATGTTTCCTAATACATGACTTTAATATTAAAGTCAATTAGCTGAGTTCTCTGACGAGACTGTTCTCCCATAAAACGTAATATGATGCAGATACAACACGGATATGGGATTCTACACACGATCCTATGGAAATAGAGACTCTCTCAGCTCATCATTTCAGAAAACTACAAAAAACATATACTGACATGAATAGTAGTGGTAGGTAATATTACTGGTAGTCCTTGAAGGATGAATGCTGATTCAAGACATGTGCATTCATAGAAGAAGAGAAAACTAGTAATGCACAAGTCTTTCTGCAGGGAAAAATATCTAACTTTAGTTGTGCGTTCAAGGAGGTAATCGTTCAGTAAACAAGACTCGCATTCAGGTTGACGGTCAACTCAACGCAAGTCTCAAGCCAGTAAATGGAGTGCACGCCTTTAATGTATCCGCAGCAGCCTACGCATTCACACACACAGGCATACACATGCAAGGAAAGTGGTCGCAGTCTCCTTGAACAATCTTTATATTCTGATGTACCAAAAAGTACATTCAGCAGAAAGGGAAGGAGGGAAACGTCGTTCGCCTGAACTGCCAACAACTCTGAGGAACACAGCGACCGAATTGATGAAAAGGGAACGATGAGTGGAACAGAGCCACAGGATTCTCCAAAAGTCCATATTTTCAATTCCAAGAGATGCAATTTCGCTTTCGAGTCATTTTTCTCCTATTGCTTTCTTTCTTCGTGGCTCGTACCTCAAACCAAGTCTGAATCTTTCCACTACCAATAAATCCTAATGCTTTGAATAACGTTGTAGTGGTTGGTATCTGTAGTAGTCAGTTTCATTGTAAGACTTTCTCTTGTGATTACCCTTTGATAACAGTTGCACAACTTCAAATAGACAACTTTCTATATAATCTTATAACATGGTGCATTGTTTACAAACAGCGAAATGATTGTGAATGCTGTAAAGAAAGGGAAAAGCCTATGCACATATTCTTACAAAAAGATAAACCAAGAACAATATATTATTATTACCTACAAGTACAGCAGCACTACAAAGAAATGATTATGTACATGTTACAGTTAGCATACAAAATCAGTGAGTTTGTAAAATTACTAGTAAATATGTATAGTAACTCAAAATCGTCAATGATTATACAAATTTCCTAGTTAATATGCAAATTTACTGGGAAATTTGTATCCTACGAGTGCATACTTACTGGCTAATGTTAATAGTAAAATAGCATATTAACTAGGAAATTTGTATAATCACTGAAGATTTTTAATTACTATACATATTTACTAGTAATTTTAAAAACTCCCGGATTTTGTAAACTAATTGTAACATACATAGTATTCTTCGGGGCGTGTGCTTGTCGTAGGGCTAACAAAGATTGTTGAACTTCAATGATATGCAAAGTATAAATAAATACAACATGGGATATGACAGATTGAAGTGTGTGTATATGGAAAAGAGATCTGTTCTTGCGAAAGAAAAGTAGAGTGACTCATGAAATGGATTTCGGATGACAGACAATAATGGGCTCCTTATATAAACGGATGGTGGATGGATGACCGGGCTTCCTTGTTAAGGGCCATAAGGGCAGAGTGACCATTACACTTGAAGCCCCGAGTACACACATTTTCTAGAAGAGCAACACAAGTAGCGCTGCTAGAAATCTATACGTAGATGAGAAAAGATCCATTTTATATGTAACTACCATTATTACTATTATTATGCTGTTGCTGGACTCGGACTCGGACACGGCCACGTAGCAAAGGATAACATTTGTATCGCTAGTTTGTCTAACAATAAAATAAATACTGCGTGTTGGCCGCCACTGCGACTCGAGACTCTATCTTTCTGTGTGTGTGTGTGTGTGTGTGTGTGTGTAACAATAAATAAAGCAGAAAAGACAAGAGAAGTCGTTAGAGAGGTGAATACGTGAATTGTGTGTGTGTGTGTGTGTGTACGTAGTAGAGAAAGAAAAAAGAAAAGAAAACTGTGCATCCTGCAGTTGAATTCATTGTGTCTGCTTCAATTTGTGATCCATGTAATCTTTCTTCGTCCACTTTGCTGCTGCTGCTATGCTGGTCGTGTCTTGTGCTGCAGGGCCCGGTGGCCGATTTTTCACTTTCAGCAACGGAGAGAGGAAACGGTTTTCTTCTACAGAGTCCCAGCATCATCTGATCCTATGCATGGATTCTATTCCTGGCAGTCTGTGCTGCTGAATGTAATTTCAAGTTTAATCTTGGAGCATCAAATGAGCATTTAAAGAGAGGAAAACGTGTCGTTCCAATTAAAATGCTAATGGACACTTTTCTGTTTGGTGTGTCTGTGTTTGTGTGTTTGTGTGTCTGTGTGTGCTTTCAATGTCGTCAGATCCGCGGAAGAGAAGAGTTGGGCAAAGGTTCTGCTAATAAATCGTTTGTTCGTGAGTAAACAAGTGTTGGGGTGGGCTGGGACGGGAAAAGTGTGATGTGACATGATGGTGGTAACATTCGTGTTGTCTATGTCAAAACAGCGAAGCGGATAAACCGCAGGTCAACTTTTCCCCTGTGTATGTACATGTACATGGTGCGAGTGGATAACGACGGTGCTAAGCGTCTTGTTTGCTCTGTGCTTTATAACGGATATGGGAGAACACAGAGACCAGGCAGTCAGGCAGTCGACTGAATTGAACTGCTTTGCATCAGTGCACAGCACAAGTTGGCTCATTTATTTTGACTTCAGTTGACTGATTGTCTGTACACAGAAAAAATTGGCCGCCATTCGACGTTTATTAACGACGTCCATGTAACCACTCTGTCTTCTGTTAGCGCCACACTCGAAAAACTTTGCAGATGATGATGAATGGGCCAAGGAAAAAATTCCTCAATCTTCAACACGAGAACCGGAGAGAACTCATCGTGACTGCTGTTGTCACACGAGCAGCCAAGCACAGACACACACAACACACAAAGTCACCGTCCACACGTTCAACCAACTGTACACTCATCAGCGGCCGCTAATCGATACGTTGCAATGACTGCGAGACGGGACGGGATGTCAATGTCCACAACTGCCACCACACTCACTCCCAACCAAACACATTCACATGCATTTAGATTAAAGTCGTTTTGCCAAATTCACTTCAATAGTTCAGCAGCGGCAAATTACGCAGTTTTTCCCTCTCATCACTTCAATGGCAACAAAAATACATGCAGCGAGTGCATGATTTCTTCTTTATCGCACTCTGCCCCCATTGCTTTCATTCACAGATGAGCAAATCCCACATTTCAGATCAACGGTGGTTGACAATACACATCAAAGCATATCCCGTACACAGACACGCACAGAACAGATTCTAGCTGTGGACTGTTTGGGGTTTGTATTATGTAATAGTTTACTAGATCGTAGATCGTAGATTGAGCACTGAATGGAGACCGGACACAAAAAAGCTCCACGCTAATTGTCTCGGTGTGATTGTTGTTGAAAGTTTATTTCTTTTTTTAG
Source organism: Plutomurus gul (assembly GCA_019776185.1). Taxonomy (NCBI): domain Eukaryota; kingdom Metazoa; phylum Arthropoda; class Collembola; order Entomobryomorpha; family Tomoceridae; genus Plutomurus; species Plutomurus gul. The sequence continues at coordinate 27,263 of JABASC010000022.1, read as the reverse complement.
GACAAATACTGAGCATTCTGTTCACTTTTCATTCTTCATGCGGTTCCTCAACATTACACAGAGAACGTACAGAGAATAGGGAGCAGGAGAGAGATTTAATTTAATGTCCATATATGTCCATATATGGGGATGTGTTAATAGAGGCATTGCTTTGCTTTCACTTCCTTTATCGTTTAGGTCATATCACGATATGTGTGTACAGTGAACAAACAAAGGAATCCGATGGAACGCTTAGTGTCATAGTGCACATAATTTACTGTCGCATTGATGACATTGACAACTTAATTGCATTTGAACAATGAACATGAGACAGGCCAGCCTTTAATAATGCATTTGTACATTAATCTTTTACGGAGCGATGAATACATTCTACTAAATATCATTTCAAACGATATGAAGTAGGAATTCAATGTAGAGTGTGTCTCTGATATCACGATGCACAGTCACTGCTAGCAGACATAAAAGCAGTCCTTGTCGCCAACAACTAACCACACGTGCCAGTCAGTCACTTGGCATGGAAAATAATTACAACTACGCAGTCAGCGTATTATTTCCCCATCACACTCACAATCAGAATATTATTAGACATTCATTTCAACGAATTAGAAGAATTTCTACCCAAAGTGGAATTGTTACATTCTCTTGTTCACTAAAGCCTTGCAAATAACCGGATACCAATATTAATATTTTATTTGGCCAGCTACTCCACGTTCATCAGATTCACTTTCTCAGTTGCTAGTGATGCTTTGAAATTCATTCCATGGATTTGCACGGCCTGTTGACTTTCTCCGTCTCCCAAACCTATAATCTTCTCATGACCAATTATTAAACGTGGCCACTATTAGCGGCCTCTTATTAAAGAATTGACACGTACGCATATTACGTAACGTATAATTATAACGTAAGAGCTTCTTGATACAAGTATCAGTTAGCAGGCTATCAATTCTAACGTACTCTCGCCCAGTCAATTAAATATTTCCGCAGGACACACTCACTCAGCAACACGAGTGCCGACTGTCTCGCAGTTGACTAAAACTTTTCCTGCAATTTCTGCAAGGGCGAGAATCGAATTGGAGAAATAGAGGGAAAGCAAGCAAGACCGCTGCTTCTGGAGAAGAATTTTCCTTTCTCCCGTCTTTCTTATTCCTTTTCACAGGTGAAACACTTGTACATAAATAATTCGCACTTCTTTGTCTTCTTCTGGATCCACTTAATTATAATTCTGCTATGTAAGCACAATGTACTGAACTGAATGCTTGGAATACAGAACCAGTTCCGGACACTTTGACTTTCTTCATTACTGGAAGTCGTAGGCGTGCCCTACTTTAATGCTGGCATTATAATAATGGCGACTAATTAAACGATTTGAGTATTCGCAGGTTGACTGTGTGTACGTGCACCTGTCTCAGGTTCGTATAATTACACGATTGCTAAGAGCAAGGATCTGGTGGCCATACGTGTACAATAATGCGCCTTTCTGGTAATGCAAGTATTTTGTAGACTGTGGACCGTTTTATGTGTTTACGTGTGCAGAGGTGTTGTTGTGGTCAGAGGTGGTGGAAGGCACGGGGGACAAGCTTGTCGCTTATAGAAGATTCGTATCTTTTCGTGATATTAGTAAGGTGAAGGAGAGGGAGCGCAGAGCTGTGTACAAAGTAGCACGCGATTTATTCCACTCAATCAGTTGGACTTGAGTGCTAAAGGTCCTCCGTGAACTGAATCTCAATTAAGTGACGAATATAAATGTGCCTCTGCTGCATTTAGCTCATTGTGATCTCACTCTTTCTCTGCCGACAATGTTCTCATAATAATAATACACAGTTCACATTAGTTTCTCTTATTTTCAGTCCATAGGTGTTTCTGCAACATTTCTGTTCTTTCTTCAACGTTCCAGCTCCTTCTCCTTCTGCAGCAGACACGGAAAAACTTCTCTGTCCTAGTTTACTTATTATGTTGTTGAAATGGCTTAGCAAATACTCATGTCAAAAGTTCTATAGCGTAGGCTGTGTAGCACTTGTGTAAGTGCATCTTCAGTATCTGCATGGAAAAAAGAGGCTGTGGTGGTGGTGGTGGTGGTGTTGTTGGTGGTGGTGGGTGCTGTTAGCAGCCAATATCTCCTTTCTTCTTTCCTCTTTATTTCATGTATACAGTGAAGCTGAAGTGCCCCAAGTGGAATACAGTAATGCATCTATTTACGTGAACGTGCATGGAGAGACGAAGCCACCTAAGACGTCTACTATTTGAGATCAACAAATAGTTTGAATCTTCAAACTTCCAAGAGGCGGCCGAGATGAGCGTACACTTTTCGCTCCACGAACTCCACGAACCAAGAATCCAGTCGAGTGCATTTCCAGCATCGTGCGCTTTCTCTGTGAAAATTGCCATTTTAGCCGCAGCTCGACAATCAAACTCTCTCTTTTGCCTTTCTGTCTCTGGTCTGCGTCTACCTCGAAGGTGACTGTGTGCTTATTGCAGGGAAGGCTTTTCTGTAATATGTAATAGTAGCAATATCTTTTTGCATGATATTGTGTGTGTGTGTGCGCTGTTTTCCTGGCATTCTGTGTAGCTCGTAGCTTATTGGTGGTGGGCGGATGGCTTACGCTGAGCGCTTACACGAATTTACGGATAGAATATGCATCGGAGGAGGAATACTTAAATTGCGACAGAGAGTGAGATTGAATGCTACAGCGTGCAGAATCCTTTCTACAGACCATAAAGAGAGTTTAAAACATTTCTGAAAGCCGAATCGTCGTATTTGTTGTATATTGCATGAGAATGTTGTCTGAAAGCAGTTGATTGAAAGCACATCTGAATTATGTATGTATAGCCATGTGTGTTATTATGCATGCATGCATACAGGGAATCTGTGAGACAACAGCCACCACCCTCTCAAGATGCTTCACGGATACGTCCTTTGCACACATTGTACATCTTGAACACTGAAAACATCACTTTGTCTTGTAAAGGCTTTTCGGCCCATTTTAGCTTCGTTACAGCGATAATAGTGTGCCTTTATGTTGTGAATTGGTTTGTTGGTTGGAGCCAGGTGTGCCGTACACCCTTTTAAATTCTTGACTGTGGTGGCGGGCGGGCGGGCGGGCGGGCGGGTTGGCCGGCGGTATGACACACAGTCGTTCTATTTCAGTGTGGCCTTTTAAGTATAAGAGCGAGTGTTCGTAAGTAAGTGAATGTTCGTAGGGTTTTTAGATCGAGTGACGGTGGACTACCACCTCGTGCTCAGCACCTCCAATTGAATTCCAAGATCGGATTCCGTCACGTACATGGGATGCGAGTATTCACATTTGCCTGTGTGTTGCTCCGTGTTCTGCTTCTTTTCACTTTTTCTTGGCGTGGAGTCTCCAGTGAAACGAATTCAAATTGCACTAACTTTTTCCCCGAAAATAGTCGTTCCTGATCCTGAGTTGCAGCGAATTTCTCTTGGGGTTGTTGAGCGTGTGCCGGTGCCTGGGAGCGAGCATGATGCTCCCGAAGACCTTGGTGTGTCGCGGAATGTACACATCCCGTTCATCTGATGCAAAGAGCTCACTTCGGGATCGGACCTTCTGCAAAAATCAATTTCCAACAAATCGCTAGAAAAAACACTGACGCTTCAAATCTCAATTTTCTCTCACGAATATTGAATTATTTGACTCTCTAGTGCTGACAGGTGTTCCTATGTCATGTTCCAACCAACCCTTACGACAATCCCCCGAATTGACACAGGAAACAGACACGCTGTCTATATAATACTACCGTGCTATTGGCACGGGCTTCAATGCAACCATCTGCACAACTTCCTTCCGCCGACACATTATAATTTCCTTTTATTTGCTCGCTTTCTCTATGGAAAAATATTCTATCTCACGCCCACAAAAAATCTCGGCCACGCGGAGGCACACGGTGAAAGCAGCTCTTGCATTTAAAGTCTATTTATCAATCGGGCGCGACAGCAGCCACTTAAAAGTAGTGGCTACAAACTTGTTGATGCCAGGAATCTTTTGGGGAAACGTCCTTCCTTAATTTCTTAACAATAATGTTTTACGACTAAGAAAGCAGATACTTTTAGTGTCGAGAGTGCATTTCCATTTGCAAAAAATAAAAATAAATCTAAATAAGTGAAAGTACGTTTTATTATCATTGTTAGTCTCGTATAACAATTACTATTAAAATTTAAAATAAAAATAAACACAATGCGTGCAGTAAATAATAAAAACTGCAAACATATATATTACAGATTGTATAGGCACAACAAACGTTGCAATACTTTTCTATATGTATGTATATCTCTATGTTTATATCACATTCTACAATACAGAGGTTGACCTTCGTCACGAAAGCGTGCCTGTTGCAATGTTACATAGCCATGCAACAGTATCACCACACACAAAAGAATTATAATTCATAATCGTATTATTAACGTTGACATTCCAAAAGTGCGATTCAGGAAATTATTGTTAGAACACGGTGCACGAATTATAGCAGAGGACTGATTGGAAAGCTGCAATTTTTTTGCATCCATGCGGGTGGGTGGCTGTATCATTTTTTAGAGTTTGACTTTTGGACGAGGTTGGTGACTCCCGAATAAGGACATTACTTTAGAGAACGGAAAGCGGTGCTGCATTATAGGACTCACAGAGAGTGCACAGCAAACAGTTCATTAATCCTCCCTCTATTCACCACTGCAATCAAATTACAATTTTTAATAACGGTTCGCACACATTCCAATCTCAGTCCTTTGTCTCGCCTGGAATGTGCTAATACTCTATTGTGTACAACGTGCATACACAGGTACATACATGCATAATATGCACATGCTCTCCTCTATAAAGCGTCAACCCACAAAGGGCACATTTGTCTTCCACATTCTCAAACACAAGCATTTCATCGTCCAAATTGAAATATTTAAATGACAAAAAGTGACGTAAAATGGCAGATATTCCAATTATTAATCCAAAATAGATAGAAATTAATTTTGAATTTGGTTAGGCAATTTAATTTTGGACATTTTTGTAATTTTGGGCACTGGTTTGGACAGGCATTTATGATTTTGTCACTGACTGGGTGAACTCTGATTAAACATTCTCCTGTGCTCCAAAGTTTATTGCATGCACTCATTAGGATTCCCTTCGTTTTCTCTGTTCCAAGTCGTTGCTTTTACGTGCCAGTACACGGAGGTGGTATTAAAACATATTTCGTGAACTGCCCTGCTGCGTCTCCCCATAAAGTGGATGCAGCAGGACAGGTGTACCATACAAGTAATAATTAACTATGGCGCATATTGTAAAATATTATACGATTCGTACCTTCTTTGCATGAGTGACACGGTTTGGTAGCCGCAACGACGACAGCATGATATCAGAGGACAAGAACAACTCATTTGAGCACAGGAAGGTGGCAATTTTGAAGTGAGGATCCTGTGAAAAGCGGAGCGGAATTCCGAGTTGAAGATTGAATATATTATCGGGTTGAAAGCCGAATTCGAATAACCGAGCCATGTCAAGATCTGAAAATTAAAAATTATCGTCACATTTACCAAGTCTCTGTCTTTGTCTGCACAAATAGTGAAATTTATGCTAAAATAAAATATTGTGCACAGTCAGCAGCAGGGAAGCTACACCGATCGGAAAATAATATTTCCTTTTCTCATTTCTTCCTTTCTACGTGTGCGAGCATGATCTACATAATGCATCTGAAGACAATTATACTCACGAGAGCGATATTAGAATTCGGAGAAAGGATCTTTTGATGAAACTGTTGCTGGGGATTTTGTTCCAGTAAAATTATTGAGTTCAACGAATCCTTATATCAAATTACGCAGTACACGATTTTGTGATTGGGGAAAAAGCTGCTGCTCAATGTACATTTACAGAATGTAATCATTGAATGAAAATTGTGTATTATGCAGGAAATGTATATAGAGCACAGAAAGCTAAAATACATATTTACAAGTTATTAGAGAACAGGGCGGTGGTTACATTCTAAAAACAGCCCTGAATATGGAAACCATACTACAATGAGTAAGTAAGAATTCATTAGGCAATACGAGTACGTTCATTCAGTATGCAAATTGATTAGTGAGCCACTATTACACAATACTGATAACCAATATGTACTCAGTTACCGTTCTATAGTTAGTCTTTCACTCTGACACAACAAATGGATACTATTTTCTCCTTTCTGCGGATTAATGAAGGCAGCATTGTAATGATATGGCTTCTCATGCGATTTGCAAGTAAGAGGAACAGATTGATTGTTTATGCCCCGCCTCAAGTGCTATGTGCAAAATTCTATTCCTTTGCATTATAAATATTCTAGAAATGTTTGAAATAAAGAGTCGTCAGTGTTTTAAAAGCTGCTGCTGCTGCTGCTAATTGTGTGCAGGGGAAGTTTACTTACCTTGAATGCAGCTGGAGGAATGCAAGTCTTGCAGTAAGCGGCGACAATGTTTGCACAGAAGAAGGGCACCCAGCAGACGAGGAAGACACCCATGATAACTCCGACGGTGACAGCCGCTTTGTGGTCCGAAACCTGTGAGAAGTTTTCCAAGAAAAGTCACGTTGAGTGAGTGAGTGACACAGATTCAGAGAAAACTCACTGCCTACTTCCCATCAAGAAATCAATTTCATCCGCAGCCGATACTCTGTCTTCTCTTTTTGTTCACAGTGCAGCACACAGCACGCTGTTTACATTCCTCGCATCGAAACTCGATATCCACTAATGATCTCTATCATACTTAAGTAGTAACAACGACAGCGTGCATTCGCTAATGTATTTCCACGATGCGTTCCCGTGTGTGCCACGTTGCCTGTCATAACTTTCCCACACAAAATTTCCTCTTATTCACATTATTAGCATATTCTAATGGATTACGTAACGAGCTCGTCCGAATAAATACTGGCTCCAATTAATTGGGCTTACGTTAAATACTATCAAATAAGTATTAGACACTGACAAAGGAGCTACTATTCACTATTTATTAGTGATGTGAAATAACGTGGGTGAGGTAGGGATGAAAGGGAGAATACACTTTGATTCGTGGTGCAATGATGTGGCAGGGGCTGTTCGTAGATAATAATAATAATAAGAATAAAGGATGAAGAAGGAACGTATGTTCCTTGACTTGTGTTGAGAAAAGACAAAGGTTGGAATTTCGGTGTGTCGACGGTTGAATGTGTTCTTGATGGGGAAACGGTAGTGAGTCAGTAAATATGGTTGGGAGTGAGACGGTCACAGTCACAGTGTGTGCATTCGAACCTGATAGGATGATGAAGGATGTGGGGCAGATGGTCGACCACAGTCGGATCTTGGAACATGTCTTGTCACGGCTTTGATGTTCTTCACATGCTTTCGCGCGTACATGTACAAGCGACAGTAGATGCCGACCATGACAAAGCAGGGCAAATAGAATGAGACACAGGAGGAAACGACTGCGTAGGTTGGACTCAAATCCAGAGCACATGTTGGTAGATCCCCGTCCTCCACGTCCACGGGGTCTGCTCGATGAAGATCCAGAGATATGGGCACGAAAGAAATCAGTGCTGCCAAGAACCACACGATTCCAATCACCGCCAGAATGCTACGCTTATTCACCCAACGACCGTATCTCAAAGGATCTTTGATGTGAACGTAGCGGTCCAACGAAATCGCTGCCAGATTAAGAATTGATGCCTGAAAAGCAAACAGACACACGGATCTCGATTTAGTAGCCATACACGTGACCAGCTGACGCGGAATTCGTAGGGTGCAATTCGTCCCGGTGGAATTCGTCGGGTGTAAATCGCCCCAGTACACAGGTGGAATTCGTCGGAAAGCAGGTGTTATTAGTCGGCACACTAATTCAGCATCATTATTGTATTAATCATAACACGAGACATTAATAACAACTTTTAAACTAATTTAAATAACTCTTACAGTGTAGTGCCCGCCAAAGGATCATAATAATGATCTACGAATTCCACCTGTGTGCTGGGACGAATTGCACCAGACAAATTGACCGAACACCCCAGTTAACAACCTCCAAAATAGCAACAAACGTTTCTTTGTCGTTTCACATAAAATATTGCAGATCTTAATTAAATCTGTCTCAGTTCACTGGAGTGCTTGCACTCTCTCTCTCTCTCTCTTTTGTTTGCACGGGTCACTTCTGTGAGCCTGTCGGCTGTACGGGAAGTGTGCAGACAACAACAGAGAGAAAGAGAATGGAAATGGTAGACAAATTAGGAAAAGTGGGACGGGAACAAGGTGGGAAACGCTTACTGTGGAGCACATGACGTCAAATGCAATCCAGGTGTCACAGAATTGCTTTCCGAATACCCAGTAGCCGAGCAGATCGTTAACACCGGCGAATGTCATCACCAGACAAGCAACAAACATATCCGCTATCGCCAGCGATACGATAAATAGGTTCCCGATTCTTCGCAAAGATCTCTCCGTGTACACGGCAATGCACACCAGAGCGTTCCCAACGATCGAAATGATGATCATCAAAGACAGGAACGTACCTAAGCACACAAAATACAAATACCATCAATTTACTTGTTCCATAGCATTCCTTTATTTATTTTATCCGGAGAAGGAAATTCTAGACTGAATTAATGCTATCAATAATGACAATCTTTTTGTATTTACGAACAATCAGGAGAATTGTAGATTTCCTGTCGAAATTACAAATTAGTCGTGGAAATTGAACGCGGACACGCGAATACAACCTTGATGTTAGTGCATTGATATAAAGTGACTTTCAAATTCTACTTAATTCAAGGTACACATTCATGGCTCTTGAGAGTAATCCACTAAAAACACGAGTTACATTGGACACACTATTTTCCAGCGAACAATCTGAACAGTATACCATTTTAGAATTTAGTATTCCCCAAGATTTTAATATGCATAATTGAGGTCTGGCCACTTTTTATGAGTTACAGACTTTTTCATATTTTAATCCGTGCCCTCACTGGATCGTAGTAAGAGAAGGCGTTTAGCAATAATTCATAGTCAGCCTTGGGATTATGAAGCTTCTTGTAAGATCTAGAGGAGAGGTAATCTTAATTCTGGGAAATTTAGAGTCAGAGTGTAAATTATTTCAGTCCAGTAATCAATTAGTAAAAACGCAAACTATCTCTTAGTTTGTAGAATTGATTTTTCTGGGAGAATCCTGCGAAAGGTCTATCTGCATACTGAAAAAAAGTAAATGTTTATTAATGTATTCCAAATGGTAAAAGTAGAAGCTCTTGCGCTAAAAGTATGAAGAGTACTGCAAACAGCAGAGCACCACTTTACTTTCTCCAGAGTCAAGCCGTAAGCCAATACTATCGTTGCTATTACCCCACAAACCTATAAATCATTAATATAGAAAAAACTCCGTAAATCCACAACTCAATTGGTTCATCATAACATTGTTTCGTAAAAAAACAAGAGGAAGACATTTTATCCAGTGTTGCATTTTTACCACACCACTGGTAAAAATGGTTTTTACTGCTGGTATTTAAGAGGGGGTAAAAGCTATATATAGTTAGTTTAGCATACACGCTATGCTCACGCCCTCAATTAGATATATTGCGTAAACATAGTTTTTATGTACCATTATAAAGTGATAAAAGCGGGTTATAATAGTTGTAAGTGGTAAATGCCGGCTGCTTTTACCGTGTGTTAAATACCATACCACATCCCTGATTTTATCCACTTTATGCATGCAGTCTCAACTTTGTCAATAGTAAGTAACAATAAAGTGTAAATGGGGAAAATTTAGAAACATATTTGTATTACGGTAGGAACAAATCTAGCAGCACTAATTAGCAATATTGACATTGAAATGAATAAGAGGATTTACAATTAAGGTAGAGAAACTTTGTTAATAGAAATAAAATTTGGTGACCGCCAAGCAGGAGTTTAATTTAAGCATTCTTTTTTATAGGGGTCGGTATTGACTCTGCTGTTGAATTTACCTGAAGAGAATCAAAAACATTAATCGCAAGTACTGCCTCCCTGTTTGTTTTTCCCAAGCCATAATAAGATGAGCGGGTTTACAGATAATTGCACATTTTCAAAGCGCAGAAGGAGCCAATAGTGAGGAAAAAGAATAAAAAAATAACACATTTGACATGGCACACTGAATGGGAGAAAATTGGATGCACCACTGTGCTTTGTAGGTGCGGTTAAAAACTTTCTCTTGTCCACTCATTCACATGCAGTACTAGTACTGGCAGAACATTTACCAAAGGAATAATAGTTATAAAAAATTCCCTCTCCCCCATAGATAGTGTCTATTACATTTGAGAGGAAAGTTTCAATAATTCCCCTACTATTTTGTATTCACGGGGGACTCTGCTCTACTATTACACGAACCATTTCTTTTTCTTCTTTGTGAGCCAATCTCAACAACTTGACATTTGCTTCGAAAGAATATTAAGCCGGCAATGGATTTTTATATGCATGCAGCGCTGACAAGCACGCATTCTTAGCAATGTCGTCGTCTCCTTAAACTGTCTCTTCCACAATTACAAAATAGTTAGAATTTCTTTCACAAAAGCCGTTTGGATGCACACAATACTTAATAACTATGAATAGAATACCTACCTATGTATACCTCCGACTGTGTGTGTGTTTGAACATGCTGAAATAGTTTCCGGGGAGCACGACGTAATAAGTTGGGGTATTGGAAGACAACTGCTTGACATTTCATTGTTATAATAAATGAACTGGGACATGCTATGGGGAAGTCATGTCAACAAGACAACTCGACAATCTCTGTAGCCAAAGGGCAACATTATATCCGACAAACACAGGAAGAACTTTATCCACCGAATATTTCACAAGAAAGTAAGCAGATTAGGAATTTGCATAAAGGGGACTCATTAGTCTGATAGCGGAAAATGAAAGTGTAAATTCCACAGTATTACTGCACCAACGACCCTATCATTCCTTGCACACGAAGAGATCATACTTACAACTAGGAATACATATTGCACACAGTGAGTGACACAGATTTTAAAAATATTATATTGCCAATATTATGCAAGTCTGTCTAGTCTGTCAGGCTAATTTCATAGTTATGTCATAGACGTGTGAAGAAGCATTAGAGCTCAGCCTTATAAAAGGATTGCGCTAGAGGCGACCGGAATCTATAACAATTGTAGGGACAATTCGCTCCTCGTCTCTGTCTCCGCCCCCTCTAATATGCAAAGTATGTTTAATAAATTTCTGGAATCAAAATGATGGTAAGAGGTGGATTGATTCAAGAGCTAACAAGGGAACGTTCAGGAATGTGTGCCGTGGATTCGAACCAAACTTGCGTAAAATCATCGTTAGCCCATATTGACCTTTCAGAAAAAGTATTAGCTGCCGTAAAACAGATTTAAACATTTTTATAAAATAAGCAAATTTTTATATGTTCATAAGTTGGAAATGGCGATTTTGTTATGGGAAATAGCGTGTAAAAATCGGGACGAGGAAGGGTCTCTCTGTGACAATATTCAAATTTCACAAAACATTGAAATTTACCTCTCATCACGTCATTGTGAAAATTATCGGCGTAGGTGTACTAATGGTGGGTGTAGGTTTCAAGATAACCGATATTGCAAAATACAATGAATCCTGTGCCTGTCGCTCATATGTGCTAATCATGTACGTTATGTATTTTTGCCCAAAACATCATCAGTGGTCAATTACATAAACACCTACATAAGTCGATTATTTTAACAATCACCTATCTAACAGGCAAAGTTAAGTTCTTATCTTTGAATCAGGGGGACCCTTCTTTCTCCTGATTTTTACACGCCATTTCCTCAGACGAAAATCGCCATTTTTTTAACATAAAAATTTGTCGATTTAAAAAAAATGTAAATCTGTTTTAAAGCAGCTAGTACTTTTGTGAGAGGGAGGTCTCTAAGGGCTAATGATTGTTCGACGCAAGTTCAAATCCACGACAAACATTCCTGTGTGTTCCCTTGTAAGAAATAGGATAAGAAAAAGTTTCGTGGCAAGATCTCACTGCAGGTCGCATAGCCGAGCACAAGGATTCACCCAGATACTTTATTAGGCGATGGATAGGACGGGGTGAGTGCACAGGATACATTTACTCTTCTGCAAAGAAAGCTAAGCTGAAATGAAATGAACTCAAGTGAAAAGAAAGTATTAGGAATAGTGTGCCACTGCAACTACCAACCAACCAGCAAGCAACCAGCCGAATCTTTCAAAAATCCATGGCAGCAGTGTAAACCTGTTCAAGAATCAGCACCAAGCTATATGCAATCTACTTCCTATAGAGATAATAAATGTGTCTACTGCATACATATTAGGGGTAGTCACAGTAGAGAATTCTATACTTCTTGTGGTGCAGAATCGTTAAAGATTTTAATCCTCGTAGGAACTGAGCATGCACGAGCGATTATTTGGCGGTATAGAATCGTTCAAAAGTTACATTACCCGCCAAAGGTGTAAATGATATATAATCCGTTTTTTATGCTACGCCTGCACTGTTCGCGCGTATTTCTAATTCAAATCGTCACCGTCAAAGACCCCATTGGATATTTCCACTTTCAACAAAATATAATCTAATCCATTTTAATCGGTACACTCAAGGCTAGGGATTAAAATCTTCAAAGATTATAATCTATGAAAATCGACCGGTGGATTTTAATCTTTCACTGTGACTACCCTTATTGAATACCATTCTAGGGTTGAGCCCCAGTGGGCTCTCCCCGTCTATAATTTAAGTGGTACAAAGTTTGAAAAGTTTACAGATATCATAAAGTCGATGTGCATCGATTTCTTTCAAGTCACTTACTAATGAAGGAAATGCTGCTGTGTGTGTATGGGGGGGGGGGGATGGAAGGTTAAAAAAGAAAGCCAAACCGAATCTTACCTCACAATACACATTTACACACGCACACTCTCATTCATTCAAATAACTTTTTTCCAGGAAGTTGCCTTTGGATATTGGATACAGTGAGAATTATCGACTTGGCTGCCTGAAAACATGATGCTGTAGGCTGTTGGACGCTGAGCTACTAACAATAAGTTGAATACATGGCAATGTGCACACAGGAACTCTTTGCTTGCTGATTATTATGTAATTACAAATCCATCTTTTAATTAGATGGGGAAACGGAGACCGGGAGACCATGTCCATAATTTACTTCCTGTTTGCAAAAGTGTTTAAAGGAGCGGCGAATAAAATATCTGAGTAAATAAGGATGGAAAAGACTTAACCAACTAGAAATACATATCTGAGGACAACCAGCAAAATCGATGTGGATGTTGAGATTCACGCGGGGCTAAAAGATCTAAAATTACACTCAACGAATTGTTGTTTGTAATACAAGCTCGTTGAAATATCGCACTTTATCTGCTAAGACAGCCGACTGGCTTTGGAATCGTCGCCTCTTTTACAAAAAGACGAAATTAGACAATTCTCACATCGAGTGGTGAGCGAATGAGAGACTGGGAATGGTTGGGAGCAAGGCTCTAGGTTAGGATTTTAAGTTTTCAAATCCCCCCCTCGAAATTTAGCAAAGCACTAGATATAATTCAATTTTTGGCAAAAACATCAAAACTTTCGGCTGTTGTGCTCTTTTTTATTAGTTGAAGCGAAAAATTCACATATTTTCCTTGCAAAATGTGATGGAATTTAACCAAAATTTCTTCCGCCTTACGACCGAATTTCTGTTTCTGGTGGACTAAATAAATTTGACTCTGACTCAAACCCCCGCCCCCTCCACCAAGTCGTTGGGAGAGAGTGTGCACTGTAATTTACTTCTTGGAAACTATTTCAATAGAATTTCAATATGATATCGTTGGGAGAACTTTATTTTGTCTCATTTGTTTCTCCAGCTGTTTTCCAGGATTTCGTTTACACATCATCTTGCTGCTGCCTCTAAACTTTCCAATACACTCAAACCAATTAACTGGGCGGGAATTTTTCTATACTACAAGTACACATTTAATCAGCAAACAGTAATACGATTGTATTTACCTTCTACGTAAATAAACGATTTGCATCGACGCTCTGGGTAGTAATAAGTAGCAACCTTGAAACTGAATAATTTTTACCCGCTCGGAATTCAGCTACACAAAAACGTGATCCCTGCCATATATGCAAGTACTACAAGAGACAGATGAATTTCTGCTGCCTCGGGCGAGAAAATAGCAAAGGAATCACAGCATCCTATAAAATGCATACATACTCGCAGCAGTCGTGGCTATTATGTCTAGTGCTGATGACCTTTGTCACCGCTCTTGATTTTTATATAAACATTTGTTAACGTTTTAGGGGACATGCATATCCGCGATATTTTCGCTGACTCGGCTACTAATTCAAATAAATTTTGTGTGTGTATTGGCAGTTCAAAATCAAAATTGTCAAGACTTTGCATTTTTAGTTAAGTAAATAACCGGGTGGAATATAAATATATATAGTGGAACTTTAATTTCTTTTAGTGTGCTTTGGGGTTTAAAAAGTGGGATAAGAACATTAAAACAGTGGTAAATGTAGAAATCACCAGAAAATTAAGTATTTTTTGGTGATAAAGTCAATTTAAATAGTGGGTGAATAATTTTGTCCCGTTTTATTTGTATAATTAACATTAACAGAATGCTTTTAAGCATAAACAGTTATCGTATTTTGCTTTATTGCTAGCAATATTTTGTCGAATTTTTTATATTGCCGAGTACACAATAGAGCAATGAAAATTATTGCAAAAACAAAAGCATTAGTGAGATAATTAGTCATAGCCAGTTAATTCAAAAAATAATATTGCACTAATATTCCTTTCAAATATTCATCTGTACTTCTGTTCCTGTACTCATCTACCACTTTTTTCAACTAGTGAGCCAGAGATCTGGATTTCTATTTCCTTTTGGTTTGTGTGCCGAGGTCTCGAGGCATCTCTCACTTCCGTGCTTCCACTTTGAACACTTCAAATTGTTTTCCCATTCTGTTCACTCTTTCTTTTACAAAAGTGTGACCTTCGTCTATTAACATGGGATTTCCGCGAACAGTTTTAGTAAATTATAATTTCATTTTTCACTTCTACAGAATTTTTATATTTAAAACGTTAAAATATTTCTTGAAAAATAGTTTAAGAAAACAGGAAACTAAGGGTAGTGGACTATACAAATGGAAGAATTCTAATGATCAGGTTTGGTGGTCATTCTAAGACAAAAAGGTTGCATGTACTAAAAACTAAAATAAAACGTCATTGCCATATAAAGTCTTCACAATATAAGATACGTCACGATAAACATATCATGCGATAAATTTACAGAAGCGATAAGGAATACGTGTGATATTATTCGGGCAATAATGATGCTAGCGATATAACGAGGGCGATATACTGTCAGGAAATTGTTTCTGTACGGAGCAGGAGCAAATAAAAATAAGTGGTTGCGTACAGTAATGAAGAAGAAGAAACACTTTAAAAACCTGAATGCCAACTAGCCTACTTTCATAAATTAATTTAAAATGATCCATTTTCACAAATTCTCTAGACATTTTTCAATCGAGTCTGAGAAACACGGATTACCCACACCGAAATAGACTTTTGTTGGAGCAAAAGAATAAATACTCGTTTTTTCCTGAAAATCGTGGCTATCATGACAATCTGAAGCAAGGCACAATTGTCGACGACGTAGTGAATGTTTAACCTGGTTTCTCACGAAAAAAAAAGTTGTATTCAGTCTGTCAGGATAAACAGATTTTGTTTCATTTTAAGTAGATACGATTTTTATCTGGTTACGTCGAGGAACGGTAAGCCCTACATTGCACAATGTGTTGTACGACAACAGAGGACTTTTCGGCTGATAACATTCAAATATTCAACTTCAAGTTGTGTCATTTGTACTTTAACTGGAGTGGGACTGTTGCAGTTCCTGCTCCGTGTCTATAGTCTATATGTACACCAACTGGCCTACTTAACGGTGTCATTGGGGGAACGAGCACATGAAATGCTCAACTCTTTGCTTTATTATTTGGAGTTTAGAAATGTCCAATAAAAGGGAATAAAATTCATCATTACAAGTTTACGACTTTGGAACACCCAGAGGTGAGTGAGTTACTTCAAGTAAGTAGATTTTATAGTTGTGGGCAGCAGAAATTACCAAGATACTTTGTTCTAAGATACAAGATACATTTATAAAGCTCACAAGATACAAGATTCATTTCGAAAACTCACCAGATAAAAGATACAGGATACCCAAAACTCCCAAGATACGTATCTTACAATTAGATACTTTCATCTTGTATCTTACTCATTTCTGGCAGCGTTTCCCATGCTATTTTCTGTAAGGTTTCGAAGTTTCATTTACGACTTCCCTAACGACATGTGTAATGTACTTTGCTGCGCCATATATTCCTAGAACCACTCTGTAAGCGATACAGGCTACAATTTATTGACAATTGACTTGAAAATTAATCCTGAAGTGGACCAGACCATTCAGTACGAAATGTATATTTCAGTTTTCGAAATAGTGGTCTCTAGCTTTTACGCAGGCTTGAAGTCTTCCGCGACCTCGTTCGATGTGACACGTTCATCTGGTAGGTCAAGTTCTTGGCGTACATCGAGGATCTCTTTGAATTCGCAGTCTGACTGCTTTGAGCATGGCTGCAGTCCGTTACGTGCAAGGCAGTCCAGAGTCCAGATCTATTACTGTCATTTGTAGCTCCAGTCTCGTCGTACCTTTGAAGCACAGAGTAGACAGTTGGGCGCTTCACATGACAATTTTTTAAGGCTTTGAAAATTTCGTTAGGCTTCGTCACTTTGGTAGGCTCCCATTTGTGCCACATTATACTTACACCCATACTCCAATGGAGTTATTTGTTCGTGATTTCAAGGGGAACAAATGTAGAAACACTTCAACAATGTGTTTCGAAATTTGCGGCATCTGCACCCTGCGTAAAGTAATTCTAGGAATATATGGCCTGACTAAATATAGTGGTACAGTCTACTTACTACGAGAGTGAATTTAGATTATAAGGTATATAGATTTTGCGACGATTCATGCTTCACTACTTGCATCCATTTTCCTTTCAGGTTACTTCTTTGCCTTTACATTAACGGGACTCGACTCTGAAATCCTCGAGGAAGACGACTCAGTTTTTAAGTTTATTTTTCCTGGATCACCAACACATTTCACAAGCTCACATTTATATATGCACACGTAACAATCGTTCGTAAGACGCTTCTGTGCCTCCACCTTTGCATCCGAATACTTCGTCCCACGGCTTTCTCATACTTCTCTACTTCTCTCTCTGAGACACGTGAATTTGATTATATTCCACCACCACACTCTGACAATTGCAACGCTCTCTTCTATTCCCACTCTCAAGAGAATCTACAGAACACTCTCAGGATATCCTCTATTCATTCTTCCAAGATAATCCTTAATGAGCTACTGTGTACATTATTATGTACACGTATGATTGTGTGGCTTCACACTTATTCCGATACACTTTCAACATTTTCTATACGTTATCGCGGAGGCGAAAAACGTGAATTTCAAGATTGTTTGGAAATCTGGAAATTTATTCATAATAATAAAAAGTAAGTTCATAAAGCATCTTGTATTAAAAGGGAAAGGCTGAAATCTTTTACCTGAATATACGTTTTGTACATAGAAAGGATTCCTTGCTTAGGAAGTGGAAAGAGAAAGACCTGCTGCGAAGCGTTCGTGCCTTGCCCCTTCACGTTTTCTTTCAACACTACACACTACTAGCTACTTCTCTCTTCTTCTCTGTTCATCGTTATCTCAACAAGTCCATCGTTAGTATCGTATGTTTTCGAGGGTGCAGTCGGCTCGGATCGAACCGTATTTTACTATTTGTGTGACATGACACCGTAACGAACAGTTCCAGTCGCTGTTTTTATTTCTGCCACTGCTCTCATATCAACGTGTTACAACTGTACTTATAAAGTCTCTTGTACAGAAAGAACGTCACTTTTCTCGTGTAGGCAACCAATACACAATCATTATAAAGGAGGCAAACCTACTTATTTAATCAAACCATTTTGAATCCTTTCCCTTTTACCCACAAACCGATAAATTCTTGACGCATTCGGCTCTACTTGAACGGCTCTCCGCAATCTCCACAAAACACAACAGAGACTCTTGACAACTCCGTAAGCATCATTATAATGTAAGGGAAGAGGTACTTTGGTCGTTCTGCACAACAAATTTCACAAAACCACATCATTGCGGGGCCAGACGTGCATATGCAAAAGAAGGAACAGAGTAGTCACGAAAAGGATACTTTTTATGTTTTGTGGATGAGACCAAATCACGGACTAATTCCCTCATTTGTCCCAGAATACTTGGAATCTGTCTTCTCGTGTCTCAAGCACGGGGGTGGTAACATAATTCTATTTTAACCATTTTAACCATTACCATTTATCCTTTTGTAACAATACAAAGAAAGCTGTCATCAATATTAACGAAATTGATAAGTAGATAATACAAACTAAATGTGATTTAGATATATTCACTATTTCGGAAACGAAATTAGAAAGCAATATTATTTTACTATAACGTAATACATTACTGGAGCAGATCGAACAGATAAAGGCGGAGGAATAGTTAGCAATAATTTATATAAAAAAACAGTAAACGTTCAAAGAGCATTCAAAATAAAAATGTAAATTCAGTACCACAATGTAAATATAGGAATAATTAGTAATTTTTATACACAGGTCAGGGCTCGTATTTCTTTAGAAATGTTTGGCTTGAAGAGTTGAAAAGCTAATAAAAAGCGTAAAGTGAGTTTTCGTTTATTTATTGTACGTTGTCCTCAGAATACGCTTTATTGCTAACTTGTGCAGAGACTGGAATGGCTAAACATTGCAAAGAAAACACAAGACTCATAATGGTTTTCTGAGGAGACAAATGAGTAAGCCGTGGTTGTAGTAGCTTCGCTCCACTTTTGCGAATTCCAACGATCTCACCACCCTAAAAGTACTACAGAAAGTTGTATTTAGTGCTCCAATGGTACAGCGATCAACTGCGAAGCCTCGCTCTCATATTTTTCATAAAGCTGACTTTATGGTTTCTACGAAGAACAACAACGGAACAACAGAACAACAGGAAAACAATGAAACAATAAAATTCATAAGGCAACCATAATGATAATAATGCAGTTGTATTGTAGAGGCAATGATTTTATGATTGTGTCTTGTTGCCATTTATCCACGGAATAAATTAATAATTCTGCATAATTAACTCGAGATCATTATTCATGCAGAATACATAGGAGACAGGATACAATTTCTAATTATATTTGCGGATACTGTGCCTATGCTTCAAAACGTCATGTATTTAGGTTTCTGTAGTTGAACCGCTGCAGTTTGAATATGCTGAGAGCAGCCAGATTGTCTGGAGAAATCTTTTGGGAGCTGTGCGGTTTGCAACCAGAGAAATTAAAGTGTCGGTGAAACACCTGGTGAAAGCCAAAATATCTCAATCATAACTTTTACTTTCTATGCTGAAAGTAGGGAAGAAGTGAATGAAGCGTGCATGGAGCGGAAATGGATCTCATGTCAACCTCATCTTAAGATTCTAGTATAAATGTGCACGACCACTGTCTAAGCTCATTATGAAACGTCAATTATTTTTTTGCTGACGCTGACATAGAATTTTTTTCTTCCTCCATTTAGACTTGCTAATGAGATCTCATATCGTTTCTCCTTCTCTCAGAAATTTCCTCGTCTCCGTATAATTTTTACATTCATAAAGTCACTGTTATTACTGCAACAAGAGCAGCAGGCGGATGCACAACCAATAGCCAACATGCAGATATATAATTCTGGGAAAAAATATCTTTGAAGATTAATTTCATGTCTGCAAAGACTCAATAGGCATGAATCCAAAGCTTTTTTGCAGACTTGTATAGCTCCATCAATGTACAACAAAGAAAGCAGAAGAAATATTACTTCAAATTTTGTTT
Organism: Plutomurus gul; assembly: GCA_019776185.1. Classification (NCBI taxonomy): domain Eukaryota; kingdom Metazoa; phylum Arthropoda; class Collembola; order Entomobryomorpha; family Tomoceridae; genus Plutomurus; species Plutomurus gul. The sequence continues at coordinate 7,333 of JABASC010000022.1, read as the reverse complement.
AATAGTTTGTTTAGGAAAAAGCCACCACTCCTAGCACGCAATCTAAATCCAATTCAAGATGCTAACAACAAACAAAGAGGAATTCTAGATGACAAAAATGACAAACCCGTGCAGGAACAGGAAATTTGTGCTAGATTCAAAATGTTTTTATTTTTATTTATTTTAACTTTATTTATTTTAACAAAAAAATTCATTCTCGTGCTAAATGTCCGTCTTCAGTATTTTAAACGATTCCTACGAATTATTTTCTATTTAAATGAATAACGAATCTTTGGAACCCCATCCTTGGTCTTTGTGTCCATACGATTGTATGACCTTGATTAAAAGGCTGACATCACCACTTGACAACTATTTGAATATGAAGAGAGACAATTGATTGGGGTGCCGTTATCAGTTAAAGTATTGCACTTCAATTTTACAAGTACAATTATTTGTACATCACATTATACATTCATATTGGTAGAGATATTATGCCTTGCAAATTTTCGGGGGCTCGAATCACATTAGTGAATTGTACAGGCACTTGTGATTTACGAAATGTAAGTTCACACTAAGGATGATTGAGGATGAAAGTACAACCCTGTGGCAGTTTGGGAGCCAGTGCCTGCTTGTGCACATTTTTCTGTGCGGGGAGTTCAATATATGCTACTGTCAGCAGTGGAGCAGAATATAATATACATGTACACCCTGCATGTGTTTTGGCTAAATTGAAACTGAAATATTTCGAGAAAGCAGCAAAGTACCACGCCGATTTCAACGGATTCTGGAAGAGAAGAGAGAGCTCTTTAAGAATCCGTTGAAATCAGCGTGCTTATTTGCTGCGTTCTCGAAATATTTCAATTTTTGTTGAAAAATGGCGATATTTTCGAAAATACTAAAAAATTTGGGGTTGTTAAAGCCTTCTACTATTTATTATATACTTCCACATAACAAGCATGCTTACTACAATATACCTCAATGTATTCAAATTCCCTATAATTTAAAAAAATGGGAACGCCTGCAGTTTGAAACAAATTCGGGGACAAATTTGACTCAATTTTTGCAACCTTAAATATTTTTTTATAGTTTCAGAATTAGCTTATGTGACAGAACGAAAAGAGCTTAATCTAATGTATTAGTATGATTGCAATCCGAAAGATCAAGGTTTTGAAAAAAGTCAATTTCTTATGTCACTTCATCCACTGGGAATTCGTCGTAAAAGCATTCCTACCATAATATTCCACTTGGTTAATTAGTACTTATGCTAATGATAGCTCAAGTTAATTAACTCATTTCGGTGATACCACTGTAAGTATAATAATGTCATCAGATTTTAATGATAATGACGAACAGATAAATGAAACGACTATTTATGCATCTCACTATAATTATTCCATCGAAAATTAAGTCGTTTCAAATTACAAAGGGGAATGTTGAAATTGCCAGAACAGTATCATATTCTGAATACCTAAAAATATTACTGGAGCGTAAATCCGCTTTAATTTTTTCTGCTATTTAACAGATGATGAAGTAACGTTGCAAGTGAAATGTTACACTTGTTAACATAAACGAATAAAACGATATAAGTTTAGCAGCGTAACATTGTCTCAAGTTTAAAAAAATGAAACTGGGTTGATATAAATTGGTAACAGTGAATTAATTGAAATCGATTGGGAAAACAGAGGAAATATTTAAATGGTCTTATGACTGACTGTATAAAGTGGAGCAGCGAGTGATATTTATTCGAGTGCATTGTGTGGAGGAGTATTATCTTTGCAACAGTTCATTAGTCTAATCTCATTTAGAGACCTGTCAACTGAATACAATGTTATTCGCTCATCCAGTTTCCCCAATTCGGGAACTATCTGCTGCTATTCCACTTCCACGCTTGACAGATAGTACACATTTATTTATATAGGAATCCGTTAAATGGCTTTCAGACATGTGCACATGTGTACACCGTGTAATACCATTTTACAATGTCTTTTCCCCGAAAATTCACTTGTTTATAATGTAATTGCATTCTGGTTTCATAAGCTACAAACGACTGTTCAAGGCTCTCGCGGGAAATTATTTCAGTCAGTCTGAAACATTTTCTGTCTGCTTCGATTTCCTTTTTGAAATGGGGACACACGGCGAGGCACACAGCACACAAACGGCAGACAATAAGTTGAGAAACGATTTATCTGACAGAGAGAATATGTTTGAGTTCAGTTCGGCATTCAGTGTAATCGTGTTGAATGAAATTATTTCATAATTCTATGGTACTAATGAGCACGTTGAGCAGAGCAGTCATTGATGTGATGAGCTTAAAGTCATGCTTTCTCCCTTCTCACCGCTTTCCTTATTGTAAGTGAACACACGTGAAATGCTGCAGCAGAAAATGGATTCTAATATTCTCCCTGCTCTCGAATTCATCATCCATCCTATTACATAACACATTTTTATGTCTCTCTTCTCATCAGTGTAAAGCTGAGCTCTTGACCGAAAATTTGAAACACCCGCCCGCTGCACGGTTCTCACCCAAATCTACATTTTACCATATTCAATACTCAATCAGAATAATGAATCCAAATGTTATCTTGCCCGATTTTACTGCGTAATTATAAATTGAATTTTGAAAGAGTAATAATGTTTTACTGGTAATCAGTAAAAGTAATTGTCCAGCTTGAATCTTGAAATGAATTGCTTTTTTTAGCTGTCCAAATTTTATCAGAAAATCATTTTAATTTTGTAACATTTTTGTGGAAATCATTTCAATGAATGAAAAACTTGAAACAGAAAATCTCTCCGTAGATCCTATACAAAAATATTACCGCGGACGGGTGTTTCACCTCCGTAAACAGAATTATAATTCAATGAATGTACTGCAGTAAATAGCAGTGAAATATGTATTAATTAAAATTTGCATCCAGACTCTTGCAAGTTTCTGGTGATTAGTGGATTTATAGGTGCACGTTGTTGTCTGCTTTCTTTCCTCGACGTGACTAATGCTACAATTCCACGTAGCGCCTTCTATACACCTTTTATGCACATTAATGTATCAGCTGACAGACATTGTGTCTAAAAGTCTGTTTAAAATTAGAATATTTATTAGACATCAAAGTACAACTCAGAATATACACTGTCTGAAAGTGTCTAAAATATCTGGAAAATAATATTTTACTGCCACTTATATAGAAAATTTTCATTACAACAGCAAAGCGCAATATATTCTTAATTAGTCAATCAATTATATCCACCATTCGATCTGATAACAAGTCAAACCATTGAAATAAGCGTCTTAAACGTTTCGAGCTTCTTCCCGTTTAAACATTTTGGACAGTTTTAGACAGTGTCCGTCCAAAATCGAAGTTACATTTAGTTAGACATTTAAAGAAGCTCGTCGTATTTGCAGGACATAAATACACGATTTACTTTCAGCATATGAAGGATTAACGTGTACGAGTTGCCTTCTGTGAGCATTCCTCTCTAATTGTAAGTAAAGTGAATGTCAGCAATTAACAAGGCATGGCTCTCAGCACCGGAACGTGTTGGAATTCATATAAACGCTAAAAGTGAACGACACGGAAAACAAATCTACCTACTTGCAATGATATTAAATCAACAGAAGTAATTTGCTTGTTTGCATTTCGCACCACCTTAAAACCGTTTTCAGTTGAAAGCGTAAATATTTCTCTGGGTGCTAATTCTGGGAAATAACACGCACCGAACAACACGGAACCAAAAATCTTGTAGGAAAGATTAAAAGGGAAATCACCTAAAGTGCAAATAGTTACTATGATATTTACACAATCTTTCGTTAACTAGCAGCCACAGCAAAGTCAATCAGCGCGACGATATATACTGCCTCAGTCTCCTGCATGTCAACAACTACCTGATACGACATCGTACATGGTGACCCACAATTTCTGAACCACACGTTCATCATATTTCCTCCTTTATTCAGCACAGGTGCGCACATTGCATTAAATCAAAACGTTTCAAAAAATATGAACTCATTAATATATTATTTTAATGGACCACTAAAATTACTTGCAATTCATTTTGTACAAATTATTGGCTACCGGAAGTAAAATACCCGTTTTTGAAAACGATCGGTATGGAAGATTTATCTTGTAGACAGTTACTGCACTTAAAAATATCCGGATGACACTTCCACAGACACAACCTCGTGTGTTCACTAACTTTAAACTGTATGTACAAGGGGAATAAATCATTGTGGATGTTGCCACTTTGGGTAGGTGCACCGGCAATAACGCCTTTTGTTGGTGACGGACCACTAGACTTTATCGTAAGGCGGAAACCTCAACTACTAAAAGGTGTATGTATTTGCGGATACATTTCCCATTCCACTTGAATTACTGCAACAACGGATTAGCAAAATTTAGCTTCTAAGTATTAGTGGGAATTGGGGAAGTTGGTCTAAAGACTATAGCGTGCAACAGCACTCGCAGTTCTAAGGTTAAGTGCATTGTACTTTATTTGGCAACCGCAGTCAGTTATTCCTGGGAAGCAACTCTCTCCGTGTGTCCATTAGCTATGTAGTGGTAGCGATTATAAATCATTTGGCACACTTATTTATTTATGAAAGTTTAAAAAGTGACATTGATGGATGGCATTTCCTGAAAAGTGCACCAAACTACCGAATAAAAGTTCCTTCTCTTTCTCACAGATATTTTTCAAACGACGTATTTGCATGCATCCATTTCTATTATTTACTTAGGGACGAGGTGGTAAATTTAAAAGATAATATCCAAAATTCCGACAATCAGTCATATATTTTTTCAAGGATGCCAACAAATGAAAGTACTGAAGTTCATCCAATAATGAATCTTCCCTAGAGAATTCTCCGGTGCACGGTCTACGTGTCAAGGTAACGGGAGAGGAAGGGTTGTGAGCAGCCAAAAGGAAATGTATCGTTATGCAATAAAGCACAGAAAAAGTTATCGCAACAGGAAGAAAAATCTGAACCGAGAGAATGACTGAAAGTGGAAAAAAGGCTGGATTGGGAAAAAGTGGCATTGAACAAGAGAAGAAGTGTCCACACGCGAAACTATTCGTCTCTCGCTTTCTCTCGCTTTTTCTCTTTCACTTGTTCCCAACTATTTCTGCAAGCTGTGTGACTCTTCAAGAGTCAAGTGATGGCTTTACGTTCGAACATCCGATTAGCAGATGTACGACAATATCTGCGACAACGTTTGTTCGAGTATTTAAACAATGTCGACTGGCGAGAGAAAAATTGAAACGTTTCTGCAGGTATTTACACACACGATTGGCTTTTTTGTTTGCGTGCTTCTGGTGTGTGACGCGTACTGCCTCGTACTTCTTTCCTGCAAACATTTCAAATGCCTACCCAACAACGGAGAGAAAATATGGCATAGCTATTCTTCCCTCAACGATATACAAACAATGCAATATCTAGAAGAAAGTAGAAATAGATCAAGTGAAAAATCCGAAAGTGCAAGCAAGTGATGAAAAATAGATTTCTAAGTAGATGGAGAGCTGCAGAGACGTGCACCACGTCGTTTCCTATGCACAGCAGGGCCTACGTGCAATAATCCACACGGAGAACTGCCTTTAGTGTTATTAAGTAGTATAGAAAAAATGGAAAAGTCGAACTAAAATATTTTCAAAGATAAATTAAGTAGAAAAGACTGGTTGTCACTCTTGGAAATTCATGTGCCTTCCTATTCAGTGGAAAACTTTGCTTTTTTATTACTACTTTATTGAATTTGAAAAGTATTTCACGGAAACTCCTTCTACTCTACACATCGCTATAGGTTTACAGCTCTTGAATAGCTATATAGCAGGGAATGTAAAAGTGAAACAATAAGGTATCCAGGTTATTTCATTGTTGGATGGAGGTACTCAGGACTCATGCATCCAGATCCATTACCCAACTTTGTCTATCGAATATTTCCTGCTCACACCTTGTACGTGCAAGCGGACGCCCGTCCGTCCATCCTCTTTAGCTCAACTGGAGAAAGCATACATCAGACGAAAACTTTCTCTTTTAACAGCAAATCGTTCACTTATCGTTGGCAATTTCCCCCCGCTGAAGTGTCTTATTGACTTTCTCTACCTGCTTCCCTATATTACTTATAGTTAACTGGTGTGCTGGCGGTGGTGGTGGTGGTGGTGCGAGCACGAAATGTACATTGGGAAATGAATGATTGCACGTAAAAGTGCTTACGAGGAATTGTTGGTGGATGGGAAGAAAGTAGAATTCTGATTGAAAGAATTCGATTCTTTGAATTCACCATTTGACGGATGGGCGAAGAAAACAATACGGAGAAAGTGTACATCTTCGGTGAAAGTAGGCTCAGGGAGCATTAATGTGACACACATAAGAGGACAAACACTGTTTGGTCCTTCTCAGTGAGCAAAGACGACCTCATCTCTGTAATAATATTCGTGGTGCTAGGTAGACAACTTGGTAGATATAATCATGATGAGAGAAAACAAGCCATTTGGTGGAAAGCATATTTACATAAAGCAAGAATGGCTCACGGTTCGTCTAACTCTAATGCTTAAGCAAATACTGGAGGCAGAATCGGGAATGGAGCTCGGCTGAGCTGCTGTAAGACAGACGGAGGCCAAGTGAATGGAAGTCATGTCAAATTGAAGTCGAAGGAGAGACGTGGCCCGCAGACAGACATGAGACGGACGGACAGACGGACCACCACCACCACCACGACAACCACCATGAGAGCATTTACTTAACTTGGTGCACACGCTAAGTGCTTGTACACAAACAGAAGAAGATGGGTCTTGTTGATAGAAGTCCTCAATAACATGTTTGCTCTGCTTCTTCGGCCACTAACCAACCATCAACTCCACCAAGAACACGAATGCACACACAAACTGCACACATAAAACTGAAAAAGATAAGTAAATTTGCAATCCAACAGCTCACAAACAAACGCAATTCCCTCAACAGGAAGTCACTTTCGTCCCCTACACACAAACAGGTACTCTTAGAATTTCCAGCACCAGCATCCACTTATATCCACTTTTATTCGTGTCTTGTCTCTTTGTCTCTCCAATAAGGCCATACGCTGCTCATCAGCTTTCCTACATCTTCACACGTCTCCATGTCTGTACAATAAAACACTTTCTATGTTCAACGTCAGCAGAGAGAGGTGCCGGACTCCTACACCTTATTGAACACATAGCTGTGGAAACGCGAGTCTGAAGGCGTACAATACTTATACAGAGGCGTATCCAGAAAAAGTAGTTGGTTGGGGACTGGGGGTGCGTCTTATTCTTTCTATGTTAATTAAGCCACACCCGTACCTCCTTTCCCAACCTTCCTATCTTGTTTTAATTTTGGGAGGGGGGGGGGGGGGGC
>JABASC010000021.1:0-98788 GCA_019776185.1 Plutomurus gul | reverse complement strand
TCATAAATTCTCTAATGATTATATTACTGTGTCATATGGCAAGACAAAATTGTTTGTTCAGTTGCAATAAATAAATAATTGTTTTCTCCTGATAAATTAGTATTTTCAGAATGTGAGTGACATTACAACGAAGAAAATATAGTACATTCTTAATTAAAGGTATATTTTAATTGAAACGTATTTTAGTATAGCTTTTTACTGATTTCTCCGTCCGATTCGAAGATTTTCCTTGCCATTTTCTAAATTGTGGGGCGCTGTGGAATTCTTCCACGTATGTAGGTACCTCTGTACACCCATTTACTTACTATTTATGATTATTCTCTCCTCATTCTTACTACAAAAAAGATATCTAGTTAACAAAATAATAGAGCAAAAATGTTGTGGTTTGCGTGAGTGTGTAAAACAAAGAGTTTACAAAGCCTTTTAGGGTGACCATAATTTTCAAAGGAAAATGCATTTATACATTTTAACCACTTGGGAAAGCTCAATGATACATATCTTGTGACTCACAAGTTGTGAGTGAGTACACCTCAAATCGGAGAGATAGTGTTAATTTTAACAATAAATTTTATTTCTGGGGTTTAAAACTGATCTGGTGAGGGGGATTCAAACCACAGTTCATGGATTATGAAAAATTTGTCCAAAAAGAGAAGATCAACAATTTGACCAAAATGGTAAAATCAGAATTTGTATACAATCGACCGTATATCAAAACATTTTATTCAGGTTTTTAAAATTAAAAAGGGACAAAAGGACATTTTTCATAAATCGAAAACAAAAAGAGCCGAATGATTGGAGACTGAAAAAACAATCAGCCTCCAAAATTCGGCAAATCTGGTCACCCAGATGTCTATGGGTCACCCTAATATTTCCCAGCAGAGTTTAGCAAAGCGTAAAGAGGTACTTCTCTTTTCCAGTTTTTGCAGCCACTTTATGGTTTTTGTTGAATAGTGAATCAGTTGACTTGCAGCACTTTTACTAAGCTTGCTCCCGTGCCCGTGGGTAATGCTAGTGCTAGTGCATAGTATGTGTGGATTCATTTTACCAGCAAGAGACCACACCATACGTATACTACTACTTTTCGTGCACTTAAATACTTCACGTTTGGTACGTAGCACGACCAATGGCAATTCTATTGCAATATACGTAAACGGAGAAGAGCACGTACGTATGTATGGACGATGTACGACAATTCAATGTGCGTGTGTATATGTACAGTCTACCTACGTTACCCAGTTTCTACCTACTACACATCTTTTTACTCAAACAACTTCACTCTTCCAGTGAGTGTAGTCGAGGATTGACTGATTTGGTCTTCATTCCATTTTACTATACAATCAAATATACCAAATATCAACCAACCAACCAACTGCTGACTGACTGGCTGGCTGGAACCGTCTTGGTACTTGGTACTGTTTCATTGACGCTGATCGTATTATTATTCATATTTATTATTTGTCCTTGGTCACTATCGTTCTTACGTAGTCTTCTTAACCTTAACTCTTTATTGTTGCCAGTCCCAAAACGACGGCGCCTACAAATTACTGCGACATTTCGTGTAGTTCGTCCGCTCGATTCTAAATTCTCTGCACAAATTAAGAGATTAGCCAATAATTTGCATTCTCGTTCGTGTTTTCTCATTTTAGTTTCAATTAATTTCAAATTTTGGTTCCTGGACAAAAAAAAGTTTTTCAAGACCGTCTTATAGTTTACAGTGTGCTTAGGATTGTGGTCGTGGTCTCCGTCGGTGTGAGGTTCCTGTAAAACAGACAGAACAAGTACGTAATTAAATTTTAAAACTTTAGAAATATGTCATTAAATGTGCTTAAATATTTCTGTATAAATGATATACCCATACCCTACTACTTTATGATGAGGCAATAATAAGCAATTATTACTAAACAAAAAATACGTAGCTATGTTGTATGTAGGACAAGGGTAATTGGCCCTTAAAGTTACATATAAATTATAAATATAATTTGGCAATCGACAGTACTCACTCAAAATTTGTTGGATCTAACAATTGTCCTTACTAACAATGTTTATTTGTTCTGATACCGACCAAGTATTGAGCATACAAACTAAACAAGATGGATTTGTCATGTGACCTTAACCTTTGCTATCTCATATATTTATGTTGTCATACGCAAATTCAATTCAATAATCAGTAATTCAGTTCCATGAACATACGTGGGATCCATCGTTGTCATCCATGAAATAATGAAATAAACGGAAATTTAACATTGGTTGTTAGTAATTTCTTTTAATTGTTAATGTTTGAATTACAACATATGAAACACGCACCAAATAAAATTACAAAAAATAAACATTAACTATTCTACAAATCTCAACAGGCTAATTGCTGAAAACAACGAATTTTTATAATCAAAAAAGAAAATCCTTTTTAAGTTTGGGGAACCCATTTAAAATAAGAGTAGAAAAGCAGCAGTCGCAAAACAATGCATCACATATTTGGAAATACGTGCTGTGAATAATAAAACAATTTCAAAATCTGTAGACATTCTCGATGTTTAAAAGTTTAACAAGCAGTAACGCTGAAATCGTATACTTATTTGAAGCCATCTCTAAGTGTTTTAAGGTAAACAACGTACATATTCTTCGTTTGTACTTATACTGCATGCATTTTGATTCTAATTTATATTACGTAACTGTAACTCTTTATTTCTAAAATGCACAGGGGTTAAGTAATAATTAGTGCAAGACGGATGAATAACTCCGATTTACGCTTTCGATTTTCATTGTTTTCCATGTGCTTCTTGCATGTGTGTGTCTGTGTATCTTTCAGAAAATGACAGTTAATGATTAACTGTTAAACATGGCCTATCATAGAAGGAATGTATTGCATTATTTGTTAACATTTGTGATAAAAGTAAAAATTGTTCTGCCATAAAATGTCATTTCAATATTATTACAATAATTATAATTTACTGTAATTTGACTAATTGTAGTAAAATGATCTAAACTCACTAAGTGTAATTAAGATAATAACAAATTAAATCCTTATATGGGATGTATATAGCTTATATCGAGAGAAAGTGTAACGTTGTAAGTTGCGCAAAATACTGATCCAAATAATTAATACATTTTCATTTGCAGAAGTGACGTCATTGACCTGGAGAGCGATTGGAGTAGCACAAAAAATTATTACTGTTATCAAAATGCAACAGCGACACAGTTAATGAACAAAGAAAAATAAGTGGCAAGATCATTTTTCGATGAGAAAACCCATTTGTGGCACCTTATTCAGACCAACATCAATTAAAAACGATTTTTGGATTCTGCACAATGTCCGTGCAGAAAGTCGAAAGCTTGGTTCGAGTTGGCTATTATGAATTGGAGAAAACAATTGGCAAAGGCAACTTTGCCGTTGTCAAATTGGCAACCCACGTCATTACTAATGCTAAGGTAAATTGTAAGCATTACTACTAGATTCAGTAGTTCAGTTAATGTAAGAGAGGAAGAAAGATAATATTGAGGAACATGTCTAACCGTTTTGGGTTAGCAACTTTGGAGGGAAATCACAATACAATATCAATAATTTTAAAATAATACTTAAAACACAGGCAGGCATTGTTTATTCTTACTTAAAAATAATAAATCGAAAACGTTTGAGACATGGTCGTATTTAGGCAACCCTACACACACGTAAAACTGTGTTTCTTGTAAAACTTTATTAGTCATATTAGTCAATATTAACTCCTAACCCGCTGAAGATACTTTGGAATAAGGGATGAAATTGAAATGGCATTACGATTTGAGCACTTTGGTTTATAACCATTTCATGGAGCCTGGTTCATTTCATTTCTTACAACGAGACTTTGTTGTTGGTGTCAATTTTTCCCCCCACCCCCATCATTTCTATAAAAATATAAACTCCGTATTGCAAACATTCCAGGTTGATGTCTTGTTAGGCAGCAGAACTTATTTTTAAAGAGAATTACGGAGATGATACCAAAAGTACAATCCGTAAATACCACACGCTGATATTTTTGTGGAGTATTCATACACATGACACATACGTCCCTTATTGTTAGTTTGCACTAAATCAGTGTTTGTCTATCAGTGTAGTTGTATTGTATTATGTTGACTGATCATAGTGATCATTAGTAGAATAAACGTACTGTTTAAGGTGTCGTGCAATTTATTAGTGCCTCTAAATAATAATGCTTTGTAGCATTTCAGTAGCAACCAAACGCTGTGACCGTACGCTTGAGTTGTTCCATAAACCATTAATGCTAAATAGTTCCATTTCTTATAAATGTTGTTATTATGCTAATCCATACCGCCCGTTGTAAGTAACATCGCATCTGTACGCATCTCCGTTGTACTGTATTTGTGTTTGATAGTGCGTTAATTCGTGTGTGTATCTGTGTATGTATGGTTCCTGTAGCCAAACAAGTGAAAACTGGAAACAGCCTGAATATCCAGAACTGTCATGTCAGCAGACAATAATATCGACGTATCAAACAAACAGCAAATCAGAGCCTTTAATATTAATGCTGTGCAAATCTACCTTTGACGAATCATTTTCTCCAGATCCTGCATGTATATACATATTATATGCTTTCGTTTTCATTGCAGTCATGCAGCCAACCATTATATAGCTACCTATGTAGCTTTAATTCCTTTTAGTTTTCGGGCACGTGCCTATTGCATAAATGTAGTTACCACTCGCTATTCTAATCACTAACAGTCTAATAGTGGTTACGTTCGTCTACAAATGTCTAGTGCAAGTAGATATTTTTAGGCGCACGTTAGGAGCAATTATCAGAACATTGCGTCATCGCGCCGCAAAAGTTTGCTGTATTGTTCACATTTATCTGTGAAATCGTGAATACTTGAGAACAGGTTCTCAGGACATGGGGCACAAATCGTTTTCTCGAAGAAAGAAAGCATTTACAGATGCATACATTGCGTACATATCGTAGACTACGTTTATAAAAATAGGTGGAGAGGAGAGCTGTGCGGTGGTGGTAGTTTAGCAAGGTACAAGAAAAATGATTAGCAGTTACAACACACATATAGAGAGAAAGTAGGAGTACGCGTGGCGGTTAGAAAGTAGAGGTAAAAGTTGATGAGTGGAGAGAGACAAGGCCTAGTTGAAACATGTATTTTGTATTAAGGTAAAATAAGGTAGGTAACAATAAGTAAAGTTTTAGCAAAAAAGGTAATAGGAGGTGACGAGACCAGGATACGTTCAAGAGACAAGGCATTCATCCATTAATATAGCTCCAGCTACCTCCAGTTTCCAAGTCAAGTATACAATCGCTTTTCACTTTGTTTTGGACTGACGTCTGTGTGACGAAACATGACGCAAATCGGAGAGCCGGTTCCTCCTCCTCATTTACCTCCCGAGTCCCGCAACTAGCTAGACTCCCGCTCCGATTTTTCCCTTTCTTTCATTCAATTACGACAACACGATTCCACAACAGTTCTTTCGTGGCTCTTATGCCTTGGCCTTCTTTCTCGTAACCAAAACCCTTAGGAAAACACGACATCTCTACTGCTGTGTCTACTCTCTTTCTCTCTCTCTCTCTCTCTCTCTCACTCTTGTCTTCTATATGTTTACTGCTAACTATATAAGCCACGGCTTTGTTCTATTTAGAATTTACTCCACACATTCATTTCATTCTTATCCTGTGTAAATCCACTATCCACCAACAATTCTGATGCTTACGTTTATTCACGTCCATTGCTTGATAACCGGATTCGATTCCTGCCGGCTCCCAAAAACCTTACATTTGCACTGGTAATGTTCGTTTACGTCTCCGAGTCTGTCTGACTGAAGCCTGTGTGAGTTTAGGATCAGCATCTGCAACTGCTCTCAAGGTCTCTATGACACTCTGATTCTAGAATACCATTCTACATTGAGATGAATAGTTCTGTTACTCAACGGACTGTATATCACACTACACTATAGACGCGACTTGACTCATGAATGAACCTCTTCTAACTGGATACTTGCTTCCATTCATTAAAATGCCATAATATCATACGTGCACACGAGTAGACAATTGTATGCTTGACTCTTTGATTTTTAAATGCTTGTCCTCTAACTCGAAAAGTATAATAAATTACCATGTTAATTTATCTGTGATCCTGTATAATGTGATGTTGCTTATTCACATGACATTCGTATCACTATCCAATGTTAAACCCCTCTCTCCAACGATCTGGTTTCCCCAACTTTTTCTGTTTTAGTGTATTTTCTTCAAAAATAATTCCCCTCGAAATTGTCTGCTATAGGTTTTGTATTTTCTGCAATGATTCATTCAGATAATCTTTACAAATAAAAATTTGTTTGGTGAAGAAATGGGAAACGGTTGGTGAAAACATTTTAAAAATCATGTTAGAATCACATTAGACGGGCTCATCACAGTTTTTAATGTATAGCTGTGTTTTGCTTAGGAAAATCAAAAGCAGAACTAATGCTAATGGTGTAATTAGGCTATAGACGGGATCTACATTTAAAAATAACGTGTTTGTATTGGTTTGAAGGACATGGGTGAAAATTTATTTGTAGGAGGTTTGCATTCGTTTCAGAATCATCGGGGAAATGTTATATCGAAGGATAGAGGTCACAGGGTGAAAAACATAATATGCGAAAAGGTTGGGGAGCAGAGAAGTTGGAGAAACGATGCTTTGTTGCTGTGTCAATCCTCTGTATTATTATTCAAAGTAGACATGCGGAGATATTATGCAAAATTTATGACCTATGTACTAATAATAAATATGTAGTGATCTATTGTCGCATATTGCTTAATGCCTTCCCTTTGTTGAATTGTTAGGTGGCTGTTAAAATTATTGACAAGACCAAATTGTCCCCTGATAATTTAAAGAAGATCTTTAGGGAAATTCATATTATGCGAAAGCTGAAGCATCCTCATATCATTCGATTGTATCAGGTAAAAATAATTTTTTAAATCATGCATTATGTTTGTAAATTTTCTCATGTTATTTATTGTGATAATCGATCACTTGTAATTTGTATGTAAATGTATTGCGCACAGGTAATGGAAACAGAAAACATCATTTATCTAGTGACGGAATACGCTAGTCGTGGAGAAATATTTGGTAAGCCTAAGCGAAATGAATGAATTTTATGAAATGCAATTCTGGTACGGCAAATGAAGTTGTTTATTTTAAATATTCGTGCAGATCATTTGGTAGTTAATGGAAGAATGAATGAAGACGAAGCTCGGCGTATTTTCAATCAAATTGTAACTGCTGTAGATTATTGCCATTCAAATGGGGTTGTACATCGTGATCTCAAGGTTAGTTCTGACCTAATAATTGTACTCTTGTATTTTCACTTTACTAAATTATTAATTGTGATGTATTTTGTTTGTTTTCTCAAGGCCGAAAACCTTTTACTTGATAAACATAATAATATTAAATTAGCAGGTAAAGGAATACCGATTTTATATTTATAATATCTACATATGCACGCTAGGAATTATTATTTATGATTAGCAAAATAATTTTAACCGTTTAACAAATGTTTATGATGCCATGTTACTGTTTAGATTTCGGGTTCAGTAACGAATACCAAGCAGGATCTCTCCTAACCACGTACGTTGTCTTATATATATCTGATTTTTCAAATGCCTTTTGTTATACCACCTGTAATTATCCAATCAATTTTCTGATATGAATACATTCACTGTCTTTTGTTACAGATGGTGCGGTTCACCGCCGTAAGTCTCAACAATTTATTTATGCAGTTAATCAGTTAACTACGTCAATTATAAATATACTTAATGAATGGTATTTTCACGTGGTAAACTTGAAAAATATCGACATAAAAAAATACTGTTTAAATTGCAAATCCAGTTTAGCACAATTTTTGTGCTCTCATGAAATGTTTCTTGTATTTTTGCAGTTATGCCGCTCCAGAATTATTTGAAGGGAAAAGTTACGATGGTCCTCGAACCGATATTTGGGTATTAATGTCTTGTACCATTTTATTCATCACACATATTACATGTAATTACAGGTATTACATATATTATGTATGATTGCTAATTACACGTATAATATAATATACGTAATTACAGGTAATCTAGTTTTATAGAGGTACAAGTAATTACATGGAATATATATAAAAGTTTTATGGTTGTCTTTATTTTATCAGTACTAGGTAGTTAAACTAAATAATGTCCAAATATATCAACATATTAAAATATAATATAAGCCATTGTTAGAGGTATTGGTGGCGTCACTTTTGTTATTTTTGCATGTGATTTCAATTAAAATCAGCAAATATATGTGATTGCCTTGAATACGTCCTGCATTGATATACTGACTTAGTCATATGACTTTCTATGACGTTCGTTCTTTGTGGTTTTCTCACGTTGGCTCAGTTTATATAGATAAAGTTACGTCATACTTAAATGAAAGTTATAGTATAGTAGTTTTCTTTCAAAATTGAACTATGCGACGCGTTCTGTAGGATGATATACATATGTATTGATTTAATTTCGATTGTGTTGCAGAGTCTCGGAGTAGTTTTATACGTGCTTGTTTGCGGTGCTTTACCGTTCGATGGCTCAACGCTTCACAGCTTACGGAACCGTGTAATTGCTGGGAAATTCCGCATTCCATTTTTCATGTCCACTGGCTGTGAACATCTTATTAGACATATGCTTGTAGTGGACCCTGCAAAAAGACTGACTATTCACCAGATACTCGCTCACAAATGGATGGTTCAGGTGGGAAATAACTTCCTCGGACTCCATTAATAAAACAATGTTTCTATTCTTGAGAGATTTCCATTTTAGTTGATAAGCAATTTTTATTGGCTAATATCTATACTGTTATTCTTAATTTCTGAATATACATACATTACAGGCACAACCACCAATTGTCCCAATCTGTGAGACACCGACGTTTTGTGAGACGGTCAGGGAGCCGAAAATTTCTGGTAAGTTGGGAAAAAGGTTCTAGTAACAGCTCACTCTCCTTAGGGTTGTTCCGCAGACATTGTTGGTGGCGCTCGTTCTGCTACAAATCCAAAGAATAAACTTTTTTTACCAACAGTATTTTAATAATGTATGTACACATTGTTTTAATGGAAGGACAATTACGGCAATATTTTTGACGACGGACAATGTAGAACTGTCAGGAATACAGATAGACAGACAGTTGTTCAAAATCTGTGATATCTGAAGGGTAAAAGGGTAGTGAACTACGCCATTTACAAAAATTTCTTTGTACACCCTTCTTCGAAACGAGATTTTTAAATTGTTTGACTTCTGCGAGATTGGAGCATTGCTCCTGATATTGCAGCAACTTTATTGTTTCTACGTTACGTAATAACTTAATAATTTAACTGTTGAGGGAAAAACAGTTTTTTCAGGAACAGAATTGCCTGTAACCAAAATAGTAATATTTAATGTGAACTACATAATAGCTAGAGAAAATCTATCTGCAAATACATAGCAGTAAATCCTAGCTATTATTATTAATATCGGTTAGACTTAGGCAGCCGGGAAATGTCGCCTCATTATAATACCACTCCTAACCTAAATGAAATCAAAAGTACTCTGAGAGTAGCAGAGTACTATTGTTTTCAGTTAAGAGTACTATTGATTTTAGTTAGGTTAGGAGTGGCATTATTGTCGAAATCCTTCTGGGCAACGGAGACGACATTTTACGGTTGCCTAAGTCTAATCTTAATATCATTACATGCATACCTTCGTACCACATATACTTTTCAAACGTAAAGCGTTTTTATAAGTGTTGATGTCACGCTCTCCTATTGTAGTAACAGAGACTGACATAATCTTCATGGAGTAGTAGTAAGGGTCAATTAGAGGCCAATTTGATGCCAAAAAATGATGGGAGGGGGCCAAATTGACCCCCTCCCACTTTGTATGCGACATCCGCATTCTTTTCAATGTCAAGATCATTTTTAGTAGAAATATGTAGGGTCTAGGAGAACTGTTTCTCGAGATATCACGAAATAACCATCGTAAAGTATAAGCGGGTCAATTCGTCGGAGCACATTATATTCTATTAATGTATCATTATTATAATCATTTAGTGGGCATTACACTTCAGGGGCTGCGTAAATGAGTTTAAAAGTTGTTACTTATGTCTTTCATTATGATTAATACAATAATGATAAACTAATCTTACGACGAATAAACCTGTGTATAATAATTTAGTTTGGGTAAAAGAAATCTGTTTTTTATTGTGGACGAATCATCACTCCTCCAAATTAGAACACAAATTGACCAATGTTTCAAGGAGAGTGGCTGGAGAATACCTCATTTGTTATAATGTATTTGATTTAGTATTTTTGTTTATTTTATTCAGTTGTGGACCAAATGGCACTGCTTCCAGGACTTTCTAAAGACTTAATTCTGGAATCAATAAGAGAGAAGCGTTTCGATCACATTAGTGCAATCTACGACTTGCTTAGCGACAGAGAAGAAGAAAGTCGTGGGCAATCACCTTTCCAGCTTCTAGCCCAAAGAAAAGCTTCCATTACTACAGGAGTGGTGGAAAGACAAGAAGCTCAGCCCGAAATTCACTTATTTCTTAATGATTCTCAAATTTATGAAAAAGTAGGCTTACCTTTTTGTCAATTCCGTGTAGAATCGTTACATTTTTTTCAGAGTTTAAAATATGATAATTCTAAATTATGTATATTTCTGTTCTCCCAAACAGTTTGACGATATGCGAGTGGGTGATGATGATAGTAGAAGGCAAGAAAATTCCCAATCCCATCAAGGACGACGTCATACGGTTGACCTACCCCAGGTTCAATACCCCATAAAAATTCCCTATGTATAAACCAACGTTTTATTTTTCGTTTTCTAAACTGTGTATTCCAAATTAAGCGACATTTTTTGGGGTTTATTTTTAGGGTCTGCCAGTGGTTACAAAAGGAAATGAAGAAACTATTCCATTAGTTGAAAGTATAAAAGACCAACATCTGCTTAAGCCGCCACCAGTAATGGAAAATAGCGAATCATGTATGTTTTTATGGATTACCTTTGATTTTGTAACAGGAAACCATTTTCTTCATTTATCGCTTTGACATTTTCAAATAACACAATTTCTGCAATTAGTAATACAAAGGTTTGCTACGTTAATAATATTATAAGCTCTTAAATCATATTCGGTGTATTTTGATGATTATTCAGCTTGTGGTTTTGGCCGGAGAGCTTCTGACGGTGGAGCAAACTTACAGCAGAAGGAAAAACAACAACAACCATGTGAAGGTATCTTTTTAAATTATTAAAAAATTAAATTATTTTAAAATGAAACTAAAGAAATTAAATTTATTCTTGAAGGCGGTTGGAGTCATCCTTCATCTAGAGAACAGCTCACTACGGTAGTATATACTCACTTGTTGTCCATTTCAATTTCTTAGGACATTGAATTAGTTGTCCTAACTGAAAAATTTATCATATTTCAGGGTGTCTTACGAAGAGATGGTGCATATTTGACAAATCCAGAAGAAGAAATGTTTAGGGGGCGAAGTCGTCGTACAGGACTAATAACTGTGGTCGAAAGGCCCCCAGGTATTTTTTAGACACTGTGTAGATCTAAACGCAATAAGTATATCAAAATCACACGTACTTTATTTACGTGATTGATCTTACCTACACTGCCCTGCTACCGTTCACTAAACTTTTTATAATTTTCTTCAATTGTTTTATTTTGCTCGAATCCAGTGTAATCGCATGTTGGATATTTATTTAAACACTATGTTTCAAATGTAGAGAAAGAGTTTTTTGTTGGCATTGAATAATGTGGTATTATTTGCAGTGTGTTGTTTGATTTCCATTTTATTTTGACCTTTAATTATATTATTGATGCCTTTAAGTGGTTGATCCCGAGTCACACAAAATGTATAATATGGTGGGTCCAAGTTTTCCATCAACGTATTCGCCATTGAGTATGACCATGCCTCATCCGTTCCACTCACGACGACTCCATCAGCACACTCTGTCACGAATACAACCTCGAAAGTATCGTTCTGCTTATTATCAACCAGCAGGTTTTGTGTTTTTGCTTTGGATTTGCTTACTCACTGAAAAATTTATTTACATAAGCTGTTACATTTTTAATTTGTAGGCTTTTTACTTCTGTTATAGCACCTTTTGAAATGTATTTATTATAATGTGTATCAATTTTGTTTTCATTTTGGCTTCCCAGTATTTTGATGCAATTGTTAATGAGAAATGTGTTTGTTCTGTGTATAAGTATCTGTTTGAAGCAAACTATTTCAGCCTAAAATTAAATTCAGTAGATGCTAAATACCTTAGCAGTACGTTTCAATTTGTACAGTTCACAGATAATTTGTACGAATGTCAAATTGATTAGTAAAAGAATTTGAATACAATTTTTGTGGCGAATCCAAACGTGACTCTAATGCTAACATAAAATATTTGGCAGGCCGTGAACGTGAAACGTACAAAGAGTTATGTCATATGAGCTGCGAAAGATATAGCCCAGTCCGTCGAGGAAGTGAAGGCACCTGTCCACCTTCTCCTAGACTTGCCAAAACATTACAAGTGAGTCATATGTAAACTTATACCAGTATAAAATATTCTAACATTATATTTACACTAGTTGGTAAATGGTAACTAATGTAACTGCATCTCATTTAAATGTCCTGTCAAGTCACAAATAAGTATCAGTAAGTTTCAAGCACACCCCTTTTCATTAAAGCTGACATCATTTGTGAAACATCACATGCTTTTATCGAACAGTTGTTGAATGCCTTGATATGACATTTACTTATATGTGATGCTAATGACAATAATGCCCCACATTTCTGCCAGCAGTAACATTAAATGTATTTTTTATTATTGTGATATTTGATGGCACAAGAAATGCTTGTAAACCTAACACGTCCTGTTTATAAATCTGTGAGCATTGCCCAATAAACAAGTCTGGTCGATAAATTAAAAAAATTAACTCGATTAAATCGGCCTGGGATAACATCAGCGTCTGTGGTCTTATCACCTAAATCTAATTTCAAATTAAAAACAAAAGGATAACTATCAAATTTAATGAATTCAGAGTGTCCTACGGCAGGACTCCTACCTACTACTACATATAGGTATAAGAGAGTAGTATATTCAGTAATAAATTGTGAATAAATGCTATTAGTTACTGTTAGGTATATACAGAAGGACATTATGTACTCTTCGTTATTAGTTCATAGGTGTTTCCAGAGCCCTCCTAGTGCTTCTCAATATTTTCCGTCTTCTCTCTACCTTTGTTAATGCACTTACTGTAGGCTCACAAATCAAATGCACAACAGTTTAAACAGCCAAGTTTGTTACAACAGAGTTTAGTTTTTGTAAAGCAAAGTTACATATGTAGAGAGAAAGTTGTTTTGTATCTGTAAAGTATTGGGTACACACTTGTACATTACTAATTATAAGACATTGTTTTTTTTGAAATACTTGTACAAGGGATAATATAGATTTAGATGTACTTTGTCATTTGTCACAACTGATGCAGTAAGTTTTGGCTTCGTATATAATATATATCTATGGTTTTTGCACACTAAATTTACATCCAAGTGTGTATTTTTTCTTTATATTATTATGTCCTATTGTAATGTAGCGTTAAATACTTCTATTCTATAACCTAGAAATCTTAATTCATATTTAGATAACCTTTGCTTACATTAGCTGAAAACTCTGGTAAGTAAGTATAATGAACCCCCGGTGTATTTGGTTTTTCTGTACGACAATGTGGGATCTAGCTTACATTGAATGAAAATCAGAATCCACATGATGTTTTGTAGCAGACTAGGATATTTCTCTTACTAATTGTAAGTATTGCAACCAAGGTGTGTAAGAGGAGGGATAGCACCGAGACAGATACACAAAGTAGGATTAAATAGCTAGCTTATTGCTAGTTTAGAAAGACTAGAGAAAAGTATAAAGAAAACAATCTACAAAAAATGTTGGTGAATACAAAAAAAGTTTTGTAACTACCATATTTTAGGATCAGGTGCGTGCAAGTCTGACGTCTACGTCTGTGTAATGCCCTCATTAAATGGAAGTTACTCGATTGATTTGGAAATTTCATTTATGTTTGCTAGTTCATTACTGCAAATTTATGATGTTTAATGTTTAATGACGCATTGAATCCGATTTTTTGATTATGTTTACTCGCATCGTGTCAGAGCGTGGTTTTGTCTGAAGAATGCTAAAACTTACCCACCAATACATTCAATAAATGCATTAATGAGATGGTGTCAAACGGTATAATAACTATGTAATGGTTAATCAAGTAACATTATCTTATTTACACAGCTATCTGTAATAACAGTGCAAGTAAGTCATCGTTCATTCTAGCGGCCTCTGAGACCACACTCTGTCTCTCGTAGACAGGGTGTGCCTCAGTATTGCATACATAATGCATACGATCGTCGTAACACAACTAATTTTGAAAGCTTTAACACACTACACAAATGCTTTTCGATTCCTTTAGAGAGACGACAGACGTCATTCTGTAACAACTTCGTCACCGTCTTCCCCAGTGCGCTTATACCAGCCACTCGACTCACCACTGGCCTCTCATCCACCACCGCCCTGCCCCCTTGACATTTCTCAAGGGCTGCAAGGTCTTCACTTGTACAGTCACCCGCAAGCGCCTCCGTCTCCTTTCTCTTTACAGAACAATCCGGTACGTATTGTAAATCCATTAAGTATTTCAAGTTTTCAAATCAAGTTCTGCGTTTACCGTTGTCCGACTCTTAGTGATTTCTTATTGTTAGTACATGTGATTTTATGCTTCATGTTTGCTAAATGTTCCATTTGGCCACCTTTGTGTACAATGAAATAATTGATCAAAAGACTACGGGGGTAAAATTGGGACAAGTGGTTTAGTTGGTCATTCACCAATACTCCAAGTCGAAAGTTATCATCATTCAAACAAAATACTTAAGCAACAATAATTTTTATTAACTAAACCACCAGGATGAAACTTTGTTTCATCCTGCTCGCCTTATTTGAGATCTGGATTCCTAATTGCATTTGAATAATGATTGTGGGTTTCAGTGTAAATAATAAATTCGACGAAGAATTCAACTATTTTTAATACATTATGTATATGTGTTTATAGCTAGCCATGATCCAGGAACATCCATTTCTGAAAGACCTTCATGCTTCTGTAAGTACGGTATGGCAAATGACATTCAGAGATATTTTGCTTTGCTCATTTGTATATACTGATTTATGAAGTTTTTGCTTGTTTGTATCGTACATCTATAATTAATTACTTATCAAATGATAATTATTGTTGACATCATTTACGTTTTTCAGTCTGGAATGCCCTACCCTGAGATTTCTATTACGGATGAATCAGGGTGCTTACCCGTTTTCCTTCTTCAAGATCAAGACGCGAGTCGAAGACCCTCTATAACTCGTGGTATTGGCAAGCCTCCCCCTGAACCCCCAGAAACTGAAATTCCTCTCGCCACTCTGTGATGATAACGATGATGGCTGAGGCCAGCAAATCAAGTCAGCAACAGTCGCAACACTCGTAATAATAATGCAACAAAATTCATTACTGACATACGATAGATATACAAATGGATAGCACTGCAGTACTTGCGTAGTACAATATTTAGTTCAGAACGCAACTATGTATCAACCATGAAATCACTTACGACGAAATTAAGCTGAGGCAACGAAGCGGTTGTTCTGTACTCTCATTGCGAAAATCTGTTCCATACCGTTCTACAGGACAATGGATGTTTCAATATACACACATTAAATATAGAATCCAAGAGCCAAGACTCGGTCGTGTCAATGAAAGTTTGAAATTGCCTTTGGAGTCATAAAGAATAAAAATTATTTGTCGCAAACATAACGGCCTGGCTGGAGTTGGAGGTGACTGTCCTAATGAATTATTATAACCGATAAAAATACCTGTTTCTGTACTCTAAGACGATTTCGGTGACTTGTTACAAAATCACACTGTAGAGATTACAAATGGAAAAATCTAATTGAATCTATTTCTGCTGATGAGTGAATTGCTTCCTCTCTTCATCATCATTAAGGACCATTATGTCGGTCATGTTCATGTCTTCTCTGTTAAGACTTGGGTGAGACTGTTCTTCTCACTCTACTTACGTTACATTGTCGTTAGTCATAATTTGCAATGCATTCATTTATATTATTGTATAATAGGTAATACTTGTCGTACGTGATTCGGTAATTGTTATATCTGGTCTGACATTTTTAATGTTGATATCAAACCTGAGTGAGTCATTTATCCTTTCAAGTAATAATAACGATAATTCAATTGTTAATCGAAAATCCGGAGCAATTCTTTGTCCTCAATAGGCTTTAATTTCCATGAACCGCATCCATTTTATTGATTATGGCAAGACGTCGAAATTGTTTTCCTGGCTGTTTGCCATTTGCCATCTATGCCAAGTCAAGTGTACACAGTATAATAGTAAGAGGCTTCCAAAGAATCCTAATGATAACATACCGTATACAACATGATAACGTCCCTACGAGTATACTACGACTGCCTGATCAGGCGCATCGTTTGGTGTCTTTTCTGTCGCTGCACGTTAATTCAAAATATATATTGCGTTTGTTACAGAAATTCTTCGGTTTTCCTACTACATATCCGAATACTGTAATGGAATATTATATAGTACACTGGCCAAGAAACAGCTATAGGTTTATAGGTAGCATTCATACTCCTGTGCCTTAGAGAAAGCTGCCGCAATGTGTATTTGCTATGAAAATGATTAGTACTTTGTGTGTACGTAATTTTCGTAATTATGTGCTTCATGTTTCCAGAAACTGAAATTAGAACTCTTGAGACAAGGGAATCGAAGGGCACTAATTAAATAAGTAATATTGTTGCCATTATGGGAATTTAAATGTCAATGGGGTGTATTTGTGTGGCACATTTGTATCCCACTTACACATTGACATAACATTAGAATAATTGCCTCATACAGAATAGAATGAATAGTAGGAGGACTTTCCGACTACACACAAATAGTATATCATTCAGACTTCAGAGCATACTCTAATTACTGAAAAATATTCTACTAATCTTGTCACGAATTCAGTATGTATGTATTTATTTAAAATATAACGTTGTGGTCTTATTAAGTATAACGATAAGGGAATACAAATTATCCTATTGTAGTATTCATAATGCAATCGTCCCAATCTCATATTGTCTAAATGCTTGCAAAAATTCAGCTTACGCATTTGAAGGTTAAATACTTCCTTAATAAGAACGTTTGTTATCGTTGATTGATGCAAGCTACCAAATCAAGAATTGGTGTCTGCATATTATAGGAATAATCCAATGCCTGCATAGCGTTAGCAAACAGGACGACAATCTTAAAGGGAAATGAGGGTGGTGTAGTGCCTTCCACGGAAAAGGACTCTAGCGTAGTTACCTACTTTAGTTAGCAATCAGCACTCAAACTCCTGAGAGAATTATGAAACGGGCGAGAGTCATGATGCGGAAGTACTCAGCAAGCCAAGCTTAAAGCCTCTAAATACGGAGAAACTACTCATTATGTCAAGCTGGGTAAGTGCACACTAACCTGTAAGCATTGTGTGCACAAACTCGAAATTTTTAGGGTCCCACTAAACCTGGATGGGTGACGAGCAACAAAATATTTCAATGGTAAAAAACGTTCACTGTAAAAAACGAAAATTAAGAATTGTATTGATCCTTTTATAGTTACAAGTCTTACATAAATATTTACGACGTAGAATTTTAATTTTTCCATTTTTATGAATGTCATAAGTGTTTGGATTCTTACGTTTTGAAAACAATGACTTTCTGGTAAGTACTGTGAAAATGTGATCATCCGTGAATGATTCCTTCCTTTCGCATACAAAATGGAAATCATTTCGATATCCTAGATATAAATTCTTTCCTAAAGTGGAATCGGGTTTGGAAATGAAACCGCTGACGATGGTGTATCATCTTTATCCCTCTATCGATTATCCCACCAAAAATTATCGCCCCAAGAAAACATTGTCTCAACTGGGTATTTATAAGCTCTGTAAATGCTGGAAGAAAGTAGAAGATATTCAGTGAAACAATTTGATCGTGTTGAGCACTTATTGACGATTCATTTAAATATATAACGTTATTGTTCGTTTGTAAGTACTAAGTACATACATTATCTCAACCGAATATAAATTTAGGACTATTACATTCATTCCTACACTAAAAAACAATTGTGCATAATTAGATTTTTTCATTTGTATATCTTAATTCCGTCTAGTGGAAGTGGGGACTAGTGGAAATGTAGTTACCTGTAGCACCCAGTGAGGTTTTAAGACACTATTGCACATCATAGCAGAAACGGGCATTCCTAAATACAATCATCAGAACTTTCCTTTCTGCACAACATTTTAGCAACTATAGTAATACTACAGTAATGTTAACAAGCTATGAATGAAACGTAGAACACTAATGAGCTTAGTCTGCTAGCCGGAGCAAAGGAATAACGTACTTCCTTGCCAACTTGCTTAACTTTGGTTGTTTTCGTTCCGCAAACAATAAGACGATTCGGTGAACAGATGAAATGTGTGAAGATATATTTGAAGTCAATGACTGGATAAGTTGTAAATAAATAGTTGCTGTCTGGAAAACTTTGTTTGTGTGCGGTTCTTTGAATTGCACAAAAACTTGGAGGATAGACGCGTTACTCAAGGTAATCTGTCCTGACGTCCCATTGGCATAAGGTCAATTTGAATCTACTTGTGTTAACTTCACTTGGCTTGAGTGAGTGCCTAAACCCACTGACTGCCTACACAATAAACGAGAAAGTTTGATGCGGACTCACTATTTACAATAGGCACTCGCAATACCTCTCGCCAAAGGTGAGTGGGCAAAGTAATTTCCCACAAATAAGTCGCAAATGTAAATATAAATGTTTGCTACTCCCTACGAATTTCATTCACACTCAAGATTTGAAAAGAAAGTTGTCGGGTACTAAGGATGACGAGTAAACCAATAGTAGGCGTGCCCACCCACATGTAACTCTTTTGTTCCAAGACAGAAAAACGGATTTGCTAGGAAGCAAAGATCATTTGGTAGTGTGGGCGGTACGAGATGCTCAGGCATAAATACTTAATATGTGCCGATAGCTAAGCTAAATCATGAAGCACAGGAGGCAGAAGTCGCGTAATAACTTCAAGCTAAGTAAAAGTAGATAATGTTATGTAAAGATGATTACTGCATTATTAATTTCTGAACAATACGCGGGAAAAGCTTATGTGAAACAACGAAAAAAGCTTTATCTATCGTTATAATATTACTTTAATCCGCAAGATCGGGATTTGGAAAAATGTCAGCTTCTTCTGCCAATCCATATCATGCAAACCAACAAATTACTAGCTAGCCAAACTGCTTGTTTTCTGCAAATCCATTTTCCACACTCTTCATGTGCTACATGAGAATAAAAATAATGGACTTGTTGACATTTTTATAAAACATCGTATGTAGATCTGAGATTTCACTTTGTTAAATGCATCATGTTATACCGTATTTACTAATAAGATGCAAATATTGACTTTTTGTCAGCAAGAATTGTTCGAGTTTACCCCCAGCCCACCCCAATGTTGCAGAGAGAGGGGGTTGAACTACTATTGAAAACTAAAATGCATATTTGTAGTCAAAATGAAACAGGGATCCTAATATTATTCGGTTTTCCTATTAACTTTCTCTACTAGACGAAGTATTTGAAAACTTAATACGATGAATAGTGTATGTCAGTCAATCGACGATTGCGTCTATTCGGATTGGCAAAATCGTATGATTCACTTGATGTTTTTAATATCTAGTTAGAGATGGCAAGTGATATATATGATGAATGTAAATCTTAGATATTAGCTGGAATTTAGAACAGGAGAGATGAATACAGTTCAATTTTATAAAATTATAATGTAGACTCAATTCAATTTCCAAAGTATTAAGTACATAACGTTTATTAAATTGTCTCGGTTTTCAATTTAAAAGT
Organism: Plutomurus gul; assembly: GCA_019776185.1. Taxonomy (NCBI): domain Eukaryota; kingdom Metazoa; phylum Arthropoda; class Collembola; order Entomobryomorpha; family Tomoceridae; genus Plutomurus; species Plutomurus gul. The sequence continues at coordinate 78,768 of JABASC010000021.1, read as the reverse complement.
AACTTTTACACCAAAAAAATGTCGATCTCACCAATGTGTAATTACCATGCACCAATAATGAAGTGTCATTGCCCTGTTTTTTTCTTTGTGGGTTCTCCAGTTCTGTGTCTTGCACTGTTAGTGCCGACGAGGCATTACAAACATATTTTTAATTTTCCTTGCATTACTACTAATAATAATACTAGTAAAAAATCACCGAGGAGGAGGAACGAATGACCCCCCAACTTTTATGCTGTGTGTACTTCTTCACCAAAATTCATTATATAAATCAAACTATCTCAAAATCATTATAATTATTATTCAAGAAATTCGGTTTCAGCTTTCATCGTGACACAAATTTAATTTTCACCCGGCCGAATGCCCTCCTTTCGTATTATTACCCTTATGAGTAATTACAAATTAAAAAGTGCATGCTGATAAATGTCTGGAGTGGTAGTGGCAGAGATGGCAGTCAGGCAAATTTCCGATGCACTGTCATTATGCATAAGAAAATGCTATTGATTGAATGAAAGAAAAGCGTGGTAGTGGTTGAGACAAAACAAATGAAAGGAGACAGCTTTTGGATGATCCCTGCACAAGTCAAATTTCACGAAGGGAAATATTGCGAACCGGTGGGCTGCATTGCATTAACCCAGGAAAGTGAACTATCCTGATCGAGACCGGGGAAGAAGCACTCCTTGTCGATCTATTTATCTCCAGCAGTTTCCTCTACTTTGTCTAGATGTGACTTTTAGCCACGTCAACTGAAGTCAAGCAAACTCATAGTTGCCAAAAGAGAGAAGGGAAAGAGAAACGAAGGAGAAACACTGTGTAACTACAACCGACAGCTCTCCTCCACATACATGAGTGACTACTGCCAGTTCTTCGCACACACACACACACAAGTAGTGTGTCTGGTGAGAGAAAAATAAGCGTTTCCGCCATATCCTACGTGTACTATTGATTTCTCCTTTTGAAATATCACGAATGTTGGTGTGTGAGAAAGCTCGAATCCACTGTCTCTACGTGTCTTCACTTCGTAGTCCACACGGTGTGCCGGTGTCAGTGCAGTAATGAGAGCATTTCAACTGTCTACCTCTCCCACTGCATTCTTCCTCTCTAACTTTATTTCTCGTACTAGACTCATTTTCTTCGCAATATGTACATCGGAGTTGGAGAGAAGGAAACCCACAGAGAGAAAATCAATTCAAATTCAATTAGAAATGAAGGCTTAAGGAGGAAAATCCCATTAAAACGCATCCCCACCTTCTTTCCACTTCTCTCTTAAACTCTCTTCATCGACGCTTCACTAGAAGAAGAAATGAGGATGTTACATTTCTAATCAACTTCCCTCCTTTGATTCCTACCTCAAATCTACTTATGCATTCACATGACTGATATCTTGAGCACGAACAAATGCACACCCTATACTTTTCAAGTGTTCACATCTTAAGGAACTATTGTCTCTAAACGCTCAAGCACTACAAACAACGGCCGGATCTTAAGACGGAAAAAACAACAACAAGGTGAAAGATCTCGGTGTTGCATACATTTAAATGTAATCAATTACTAGACACTAAACAAAATATTTATGAGATGATCGCTTACGGCAATAATTGTAATCGTAATACAGATATTGGTGGCATTACAGATATTGTCACCACACAAAAGTAACGGTTAGCCCCGTGTTATCTTTACGAAAACGTCTGTACACTTATTATCTTCATCTGCGTTATAATATATGTATATGTCATATACCTAAATGTATTTATCCAGAAATAAATCAAATCAATGTAACAGAATCTTCATGGTGCATAGAAAATCCTCGTTGGAATTGAATACAGACATATTTAGTAGAGGGGAGAGGAGAGATTTGGTAGAAAGGCACTCATTTGATCTCTATGTCTGCACGGTAGATAATAGTGCCCAGATGGTATACGGACAACTTTCTCTTTTTGCGTCACTCTATTAATAATAAGGGCCAGATATTAGTAGAGCCATGTTAGCAGTGGTGGAAGTGGGATTGCGACTATGGAAGCGGCACTGCCAAGAGGATACAGAAATGCGGTCTTTCTCCTATAAGCAAACAAATAAATCTGTGGAATTATGGTAATGGAAATCTCATTTCAGAATCACTTTGCATAGGCATGAAGTCTCCACTCGGGGCTTTCTCTCTCTCACTCTCTCCCAGTCCTATGTAAACGAGCAAATCTGATTGTGAGATATCTGAGGTTGTGGCTAACTCGACGACTAACAGTACCACTCATAGCTACTGACGATATGGATGTTAGAATCCGATCTGCTTTAGCTCGTTTCCGCTTCCTCCTACTATGATTGTGACCCGTTGCTTTGCTTTGACGACTCACTGCGTGTGTGCCTCTGCTTTCACTACCTGTCTCTTTCTGGCTTAACCCTTTTTCTAGAAGTATTTTGAATTACGGACGCTATGTATACATACATACCTATCCACGGTCTCCCGTTGTATACGTAACGTACTACACCAACTGCGTGAATGAATGCCTCCGTGGTCAGTACAATGCACGGTAGATAACTTTCGCCGACACGTAAACAACGAAATATAAACAGTAGGTTGAGGCACAACCATTCTATACCTATACTTATACTTGTTTAATTTTTCAGCCTTTGTGCTCGAATGGATGACAGCCATATTAATCTGTAATATCCAGAGTCAAACTGTAGCCACGTAGTTTGCACTAGCAATTCGCACAATTGTTGAATTTTTAATGTTTATCTGCTCACTCCAAGAATTAATAAGTTCGAAATATTCATCGGAAAATCGGTCACGTCCAGCTATGTAATTAAGCCAATTTCTACATATTCAGCTAATCTGCAATTGTACCTATTGGATATAATAGACTAGGTATAAGATGAGTTGTACAGAGGAATTTATCCCACTCGAAATCATTTGAATACAATCAATTCCATAGTTATTTTCCGCAGTATGCTTTTGTCAAATACTGTTGAACAATGTATTGTGTGGATATTATGATTTGTTGAATCATGAATCGCTTTACAACTGCATTGTGTATTACGCAGAAGCTTTGAATTTAGCTGACTAAAAAACCAATTTAGCTTTATCACAAAATGACTTTCATTTTCAGTGAAGCCTAAGGACATTTCTCCGGATAGTCTGACAGCAGGGAAAGGAAACAAATGTAATTCTATGAAATCAATGGTATAAAATGTAGAATATAAAAATTGAGAGTGTTCCTCAGACTGTCTGCGTCTGACTCTTCTGGGGCCGTTCATAAAGGACGTCTGCGTTTAGGTGGATTGGACAGAGAGAGGGGGGTGTTTCATTTCGACGGACGTCCGAAGTCAATCACAGTTGAGACAAATTGGAACACTGCGGAAATATATTTAATTGTATAGTTGAATAGTTGATTTAAATGTTAGAATTTACGGATTCCATCGCGCCATCAGTGAAATATTCCTACTTTGACAAACCACTTGAAACATTTTCATTTACAGGATGGTATTATGGATACCATAAAGACTTTTTCTTATTCAATAATAAAAATTTCATAAACAATTTATTGAAAATGGCATGGACCACACAAGTTATGGTTTACACAAAAATCTCTTACACCCATACAAGAAAGCGCACTTCGAGAAGAGGCACGCACAATATGCGCATATGAAAAGGAATTATCGTGAATTTGGAAGTCATTTGATAAGGATTATTCCAGTGTTTCGTTTTGACCGGCTTTTTTCAATTTCGACCGCGGTTAAAACCGGTTAAAACCAATTTCAGCCGGTTTAAACAGGTTAAAACCGGGTGATTTAATGGTTTTTCTTTTTTCAATTTCGACCGTGGTTAAAACCGGTTAAAACCAATTTCAGCCGGTTTAAACAGGTTAAAACCGGGTGATTTAATGGTTTTAACCGGTTGAAATTGATTTAAACCGGTGGTTTCGACCGGGTGGTTTAAACCATCCGAAACACTGGATTATTCGTAATACCCCCAAATACAAATTTTCACCACACAACAGCACTTGTCTTTCTCCTGGCAGAAAAATAATTATAAATTGTATTAATTGCACAATTAATTTACAATATGTACATGTTAACTTAACATATAGAATAAATCATGGTGTGAAATAACTTTTTTAAACGTATAGTATAAATTTTTTAACTTTAGGACGTCGAAAGGGGGAGCGGAATCGGACAGAGGATTTGGGGGTTCAAAAATCTCGGATGTCCTTTATGAACGACCCCTCTCCTATTACTGCAAAAATAGTTAAAAAGGATGGGCCCAATTGAGCTTTTAAGCCCTTTTAAAATATAAAGAAGCTTAATACAGAATACTGAAACCGCAGGAAAATAAGTTCAATTTCAATTCAGACTACAGATTGCCTTCCTTTCTAGTGATGCTTTTATTTGCGGGGTATTTGTAAAATGTGCCGAGCTGGATATTTTACAATTTTCCCCTTCTACGTTATTGAGGAGAGTGGTACAGGGCGAATCCCCTAATTGCTAGGTTCATGTGGTCGGTCACAGAGCCGAGTCCGTTTAACTAAATAAATTAATGTGCACGTGTAATTCAGTTGCGCTCCTGGAGCAGTAAACAAGACACTGTCGTGTTCTCACAGTAGCCTTAACCAGTCCTCCGTTACTGCCATTTAACCTAGACAAGTGTACACCGGGAAAGGCAGGAAATCTACAATAATCACGAAAAGAGCTTTCTGCCAACGTGTACGTGTTTAGAGTATGCACCCTTAAATGTAATGCGCCAAACAATGCATGATTACAATGTTTGGTAATCTTAGGTTCTGAGTACACGGTTACGTGTACATACTCTACTGAGATGTGAGTATTAATAATTTTTGGTGGAGGTCACCGAATGTGCCTTATGGTGGTGGTAGACAGGGCAAGCGGGAGAAAGTAGTCTTTCTCTTCCGTTTCCCGAGCTTTTCCTCTACATCTCTTTACATGCAAAAACTAATGGAGGGATGTAATTGGCGGAGACTCCAGCTGAAACTGAACTAACAAAGGCTTAGACATATGAACTATTACAGGGGATATAGAATCACATGATTACATCATGATTTTGGTCTTATTTTACTTCTCTGCTCTCGTGCTCAAATTCAATGTAGTGATGGTAGGTACATATATGTACTACTGCCACTTATAAGCAAGGTAGGCCACACGAGTCTTTCCTTCTCTACCATTCTGCGTTCCAGTTCTCTCTCCAGTAATTACATCTGTTCCCATTGTCAAGTCTTGAGTTGAATTTACTACACGGAGAATAATGGCAAACTGCTAGGTACAAGGGTAAATACAAGGTTGGCAGACAACTACTAACTCTATAACCCGGTTTACATTGTTTCTCACTTGGAGAGCAGCTTAGACCAGTGGTAGTGCAGGCAGTACAAGATTCCCTGTACAATATATACTTACTAGGATGTGTAATATGCGTTACAGGCCGAGCGAAATAGCTCCAGTAGTACGCGTACTACATATGTAAGTGGAGAATAAGAGTAGAAAGTTGTTTGTGTGAGAACAGGAAAGTGGTAATGAGTGTGGAGAAAGGAGCGGAAAATGAGCAGTTTCCTTTTTTCGTTCGTTCCACTACACTATCAAGAAATAATGGCCGGTCGTAGTGGTATTCGTAAAATTAGTGGTGGATTGTAAGGTAATACGAATGCGATGGAACAGAGAAAAGAACAAAACTGTCTACTGTATGTAGCACTGTAGCACAGTAGCACTACTATACAGAAGTGCGAGTGGGGGAAAATTTGGCTTGCACTTGTGCTTATGGTGGTGGTAGCAGAAATAATGTTGAATGCAGAGTTTGAGGCAGTTTGTAGTACAGAAATGATGGAACTACTTACCTACATACGAGACTTTAAGAGAGAAAGAGAGAGAGCCAAAAAGTAAGAAGTTTCGAATATATTCAGTTGGCTAACTTTGATTGATTGCATCCTCTCAGAGCTCTGAATTATGGGATTTAGAGTCGAGAAAGAGCAGTTCTCGCTGTGGCACTAACTACTCGCTGCTGTGTTCTTACTAAGCTCTCCGCTTGGCACACTCTAAAATTCTCCTTCCCCCTAACCACTACGCTCTATGAGCATCCACTGCAAGTACTACTACGTCTTCTTGTACAACTCTTTCTCTCTAAGGCTATTTGTGAAATCCGACTCCACCTTTATATTGTGAAGTGCAGGAGCAGTCATAGTTCAATCCTTCATACACGCTGAGCAAAACTTTCGAACCGATAGCTCAAAGGGACAAAATGGAGCAATGCAAACGCTTAGGCTCACATATTTAGTTTCTGCTCTCTCTCTCTCTCTCTCTCCTCTCTCGCTCTTCCTAACTTCGTTATTACATAAAACGAACGAGTTATCTCATCAACCAGAAAAACACATGCATTTTTTACCAATATCTCCAGAATGGTAGTGGGTACTAATTTCCAAAAATATACAGTAGAAGGTAGAAGAAGGAGAGTGCACTTATTTGTTGTTAGTTTTATTAGCTTCATATCTCCATTTGATTCGCTGCACGTGACAAAATTATCTGCAGGACCCTATATAGTGTGGATTTATTTATTATATAGAAGGATGCACTAGAGAAGAGTTCATGCAATCGATGTTACATCATTTAATTTTTTAGTGCTTTAATCAAAGGTCTCTTCATTTATTATTAGCACTAGTACTACTTATACACGCGCTCTGTACTCATGATCAAAGAGAAAAGCATTCATTTAGAAAAGTAAGTTTTAAACAAGAGAACGCGTATGTATATAATCACAAACACGTGCGCTCAATCATTTGATGATATAATAACATATACTCGTGAAAGGTCTGGAGAGAAATTAAGACCATTTAGAGAGAATTGAAGAAGACTGGCTGAAAACAATAAGTGTACAAAGTAAATAAGCTCATGTAAGTAAGCATGTAGTTTGTTCAGAGAGATGAAAAATGAAGGGCCAGATAAGGAGCTGATGGTGCATAGTCACAACTGCAAGAGAAAGTCTACGATGAGATATGAGGTCTTAAATAGAGCACATATTGGCTAAAAAGTACTTCATAAATTTACTGCTGGGAAAAGGTCATAAAAGGATACTTTGATGAGAATATGGACCTTCCATGATTATGATAAAAGTGGCTGGAGCTGCTCCTCCTGTTTTTGTTCCGGTAGTGTGCGGCTGAGAGCTTGTCCTTGCAACTTTGCAATTTTTCTCTCATAGAGCCCACCAACAACGGCGCCAGACTTTTCGACCCAATTTCCGCTCAAATTGCACTGCTTCCTTTGCTTTCCTTTCTCTCGATTCGTTTCACTTGGTCATCCCCTCGGCTTATCCCGCTACCCTCCTACTGCTCGGCTCCGATGCCAGGCCAGTCACCGCATAACCTAGATATACATGCTTACACTTATCTATTTTATTACCAATTTAGAATGCTACTGATTACTCACTTGTTTGATAAGCCCTCTGATTCATTCCATTACACTGTTACTTATTTACCTACCGGCTGTGAGACTTCCTCCTCTACTACATCGATGCTGTACGAAAATCTGAAGCTCCGCTATAATTGTTATACTGCACTTGCTGGCAACCAGCACTAGGCACACTACAAACAGAAAGACTTGCTGCTCAATCGCATTCCATCAAAGCACTTATCTGCTCCGTCCTCCAGCATTATCTCCATTTACTCATTGAATACGAAATTCAATGTGAGAGTTAATGGGTCGTTGAGAGAATCCATAGTGACTGGCCAAGTCAGATTATACAGCCTGTGTAGATATATTTATTATCGTTTTGTGTGGGGGAGTACATAGAGGGAACTTTTACGAAGAGATACAATGTTCAAGCCTTGAAGAAATTCACCTTTACCCTTACTAATTCTTCGTGAGCCTTTTCCTTCCTTCTCAATAAGTTCTTTGTCTGCGTTCCAAATGCTCTGTTCTATTATTGAAGTAATTTCTGTGCTGTTATATTCTTTCCCCGCTCTTTTTGATTGTACAAACGACAAAGTTTCAATTCTGAATCATATCAAATCACGTAGCAAATGTAGTAAGGAACAAAGAGGAAAGTCACGGCCAAATCAAGACAATACAAAGAAACGTGTTCTGTGGCCTTTGTTTATCAGAGGTAATTGTACTCTCCCACTCTTAGATTTTGTATTTGGCGCTATTTTTAGTAACCTACAGTATTCTCATATATGTTAGAGCTGTGTTATAGAAAAAGCCGTAATTTCATTATTTATTTCTATCATGTCTTGTTATTCACTAAACCAAAGTCATTCAATCCATTGACTAAACTTTACGTGTTCCTTCACATTGTGAGATTTCTTAATGGGATTTCTACGAATTCGCCAAGAATATATATTGAATCTGTACGTATTATTGATTATTAGCTGAATTTCAGGCCACTGTCAACTGAAAGTAGTAAATAAGTAAGAACAACATGAAACATGTTAACATGGAGGAAGTAGAACAGCAAGCGTTGGTACTACCTGACAAGTGAATCTACTCCCACGCCCATTATATAGTTACTTCCCCCTCATCCCACCTTATGATCTTATTAAGAACACTTTCTATAAACAACACTGTACTGTAGAGAACCGATGACGACAGCATTTCAAATTAAACCAAAACCAGGCTTGTTTATTCTGTCATCAGAGAAGCATGTGTGTGCACTCAAGAATAATTTGTGAAAAGCTTAAACATTTAATGAAATTAAAATTGTAAAATGTGAAAGTTCAACTTGTGTCACAAATTGAACGGCAAACTTATCTTCATAATGCTGTGTACATAGGTACAATGTATTTTACCAAATGGGCAAAGTTGACTTTCGCCAGTCATCAACACCGAGCCTAGCTAGCAACTGGAATTTAAACGAGGGGCAAAATTTCAGTACAAACGATCGACATTTAACATGTAACACAATAATGTTGCAAATTACACGCGTCCAAGCATACAACTATGAAATTTTCGTTGTTATGTATGATTTTTGATTAAGGCCAGTAAGTGTTAGCAACTTTATCTAATTGTAAGCTCGTGGCTTAATCGGCTTACATTATCTAACGTTTGATCAATTATGTAAGTGATTTTACACGCTAACATGATTCTTCGTAGCAAAGTCGACCTTTCCAGAAGTGTATCTAAATACTTTAGCAAAGTCTCTGTCAATTTATTATAATAAATTGTCAAACTAAAATAATTTTCTTAGTTTCTGAGTTGACTTGCCGGTAACTTCTTGATAATTTGAGAAATGGCTCTTACAGAATGACCACAATACTTTATCTTTCAAACGCTGCACAAGGCAGCCTCCCAAACAACATTTTTACACATCCTTATAGAGACAAGTTAAATAGCAGGATGAATCCCTAACATTTACATTGCATTGTTTTCTGGGGTCACAGTCATGGTACTAGAGCTCTCACACGTACATTATTCAGCTTTTTGTAAAGTAAACGGATGCAGATTTTATACGGAAGAAGAGTAGAGTAGTGTGTAATGCAGAGTTTTAAAAAATCCTGTTAACTGCTTTGTCATGTGTTACTAATAGGCATTATGTTACTTATGTTTGTGCTGGCCCTTGAAAGTTTCACACCGACGTATTTGCCTTCAAAGTAGTTGACTGTAGTGTGTACTGCATAAGTTCACAGTGCACGGCATCAGCAGTATCAATATTAGGAGTATGTGCTTGCCGAAATGAGAATAGGTATTGAAAAGCGAAATAGAGTCGAGAAGACTTTCACATCCGCTGTGGATTGGAGAGAGAGAGAGAGATCCCGAACGGAATTTCCTGACAGCTGCCGGCCTTCAAATCTCTTTCCATTACATGCAAGAGAATAGTAAAACTTGGTGATGGCACAAGCCTTAAGCCATAGAAGCAAACTAAACTAACCAAAGCAAGCAAAGTAAACGAAGCGTTGAGAATTGGGAGGCCTATCCTCCTGCCCGCCTCTTTCCATTCCGCCCACACACATAACTCTGGCTTTCACTGTCTTCTTTTGCTCACCTTTCCAACTTCGCATCACAATAATGAGTTTAAATAAAAGAAAGACCAGAAAAACTTTCTCCACTATTACTTCCGTATGAATGTATGTACACATGGCATTTTGTTTCGAGATATATACAAGCATAGTATCTCCCTTTGTATGAGGTAAAGAGAATATTTAAAAACAAATATAATGCAATTCGTATGTTAGTTGAAAACTTTTTTTACTAGCTTCTTCTGAACAATTTCAAAATTTGCTTTTTATTTACACCATATGTGCTGGATGAAGTTTTTCGTAAATAAAATACTCTCACGCTCTATTTGAGTGCGTATGACAAAGAGCACAAGTGACAAATCCTTATATTAAGGTCAGTAAACTTGTAAATCTATCTGTGTGCTAGAAAGTTTTGTAAAAAAAATCAGTGTAATTCTCTTCTCTCAAGGATACACAAACACATGTGTATTACATTAAAATACATGTGCCAATATGTTATAGCGAAGGTATACAGAAATTCAAGCAAAATTTTTTTTGGATGAAATCTCAAGTGTGAATGGTGAAAGTTTCAGCTGTATAACTTAATCACTTCTTGTCGGATGTTAAAAAAGTGCACGTGTTACAGATGGTTGGCTAATCAACTCTTTCAAGAAATAACAACAACACGTCACCTTCGAGCTAGATAACCCTTCCGTTTGGATCCCTTTCCACTCCTCATTTTTTTGCATCAAATACACATAACTGCTCCTTTATTTCGATTGTACTACCAGCTTCCCATCAATTATGACATTTCATATTCTACGTTTTCTGGGGTATTGTGAACCATTTTTAAATTATTTAATATTAAATCGTGGTGATCGTGATATCCATTCATATCTAATATCTCTAAAGGAACCTTTTTTACCTTGAACTTTTTCTGCACATAAAACGGAACTTTTTTGGAAAGATATTATGCAAATTAGTTTTCATTTGAAGGATTTTTATGTTTTAAATGTCTGTACATTCCGGTCATCTGGAAGCTGTGTTAAGAACTATATACGGATTGCCTGATTTCACTGAATGATTGCCTGTGGGATGGTTAAATACATATTGCCGTCAAATTAATTTACGCTTCTGCCTCTGCCGTATATTTACAAAAGGAAATTAATGCTGGCACTAATGATTGAACATTGATACTACGGACAAAAAAGCTAAATTACTTATTTATATAAAATCGTTGATATTATGCTTTAAGGATTTTATAAATAGAAATTAATTATGAATGGAATGAACGGCATGGTTTGGGCAGCAACAGTGCTTCAATAATTGAGTTTCTCTTCCGTGATCACCAAATTTGATGTCTGAATGAAAGTAATTTGCAGTTTTTAAGAAGCGTATTCATTCGAGCAGATTGATGCGAGGCATGACGGCTTCTGGACATTAATGTGCTTACTTTTGGCAGTTGAACCTTGTCCTTGCAGGAGACAAGTGGAAAATATTACATAATAAGATAATGTTTGCTTCTATCCACACGGAATGAACGAATTAGTTTTGTTTTTGTTTCCTTACTTTTTTTATGGAAACAGGACTTTGACATAATGTAATAATTCTTCGATAAGGATGGCTGAAGAAGTAAACAGAATTTCGTATGACCTGTTCAATAATATAAAGTTAGAGCAAAGTAGCTTTGTGCGCACTCTGCTGCTCACTAATGTGCCGTCAACTTTTTTATGAACTCCGATAGTCAAATTAAAAGTAAATATTGTAAACAAATCTTACTGCAGGATTATTTATCACGAAAATAATTCGAAAATTTCTACTTTAATTTTATAATTTCATCATTGTTATTACATCTTGTGAATCAAATGCTCGGGAGAGGAGATATTCTCTCATGTACGGAAGAGGAGATAAATATTGCAAATCTAGTATTTACTCTTTTCAAAACATTGAAGACAAATCGTCCTTTAGTTTTGTGATTTCTGTATAGCTAACTTTTAAGCAGCATCATTAACGGTCTTTCGCATTTAGTGTTGTTATTTAGTATCACTTACTTGGATTTCAAAAGCAAGAAAGAAAATCCAAAAAATTCTATTACAAAAATAATCAGTTTTTTTTCTTCAAAATTGTGATACTCAAAGAAATCATTTCACCTTGTTTGCTTCCGTAGTTGGAGTCAGTGAGATAGAGATACACAGGCAGTATTGAAGGCTGCGTATAAACAATCCACAGGGCCCATTCATACAGCCTAGAGTTATTCAACAATGAAGATCTTATTGGTGTATAGGTACGAAGTATATATTTAGTTCCAATCTAAAAGATTATAGGTGTACCACTTTCTTGAAAGCAGAGAAGAATTACTAGAAGGTTTGCATTGTGAAATATTTGAATGAATCCTTTATAAGATTTTCATTAGTTAAGAATGATAACATAATAATAAAACTTTTGAATATTTGAAAAATATTGTAATTTGTAATTTTTGTATGCAAACTTTCTCTCTTGCCTTCTCTGATTGACACGAGAAATGACGAGTTTCCACATGTAATCACAAAAATTGCCTTCATGTGTATGCAAATAAACTTTCTCGTATTCAATGCAAATACATTAATGTTGTTCTTCGTTTACTTTGTTCACCTGTGTCACGATTTGAATCCCTAAGCATGGGCTCTCTAATTAGAAAAGCAAAACTTTGGAATTAGGAAAATTGTCCTCAAAAGTACAGAGTTATGTTGAAATTCAAGTTCTAATGAACATTTCTTATAAGATTCCTTTGAACCCATTACTAGAATAGCAGACAAAATTAGAGTTTACATAATCTTCCTTCGTGGTCCTATTCATTCTCAGAATTTCTGCTCAGTTTTAGTGGAACGAAAGTAGTACATTAATTTTAATTCCTAACTCCTACTACACAGCAAGCAGATTTAGGTGCCGCACACTACGTGATGTTGGAGACGAATACCGCAGAAATGCAGCCATATAAAATATTTGTGGTTTACAGTATGTAAGCAATTATAGGTAGATGCTGCTATACATAGAATTGACTGTTAGAAACCTTGATGGGTGAATACACTTCATAAGAATGGTAATGAAAATTGTGCATTATTGATCACGTGCTTTCCAAATCAATCAGAGGGTGGAGATCTATTTTCGAAATAAATATGACTTTCGAAAAAGTATATACTTATAAGGATTGGCCTTTTCCAAAATCGATTTCCCTCTGATTGATTTGGAAAACACATGGTCCCATTGTAACAGTCGTTTAGTCGTATTAAATATTTAGGATTGGCCTTGAGTAAACGAGTGTATAAGAAAGAATATGTTGACACGCACACAACGCTTACAGAATGGTGAGTATGCAAAGCTACAGAGCGACTCGTTCCATTGTTATCCACTCACGGTGTCACCACACATTTGATGGTGGACAGCTGTGAATGAATGTTGACTGAAGGTATAACAAAGCACATTAGCTTAGCACATGAGTACTATACTTACAGTAATAGTGTAGTAATTAGCCTGCTCCACAATGCAAATATTATGTATGATACGGTATTGCTATGTAAAAAGTGTTTTGTGTGCAGATTAGCGTTTCAGTTGGCTTAATGTGAAATAAATGCAAATGGAAAACACGAGTACAAATGCATGCTTAATGAACATTGATTGATATTTCTTATAGTTTTATTTGAACAGCTGCCATTCATCATAAAGTACGTACATAAACTTACATAGGTAGTTTTATTTTCCTTTGCTGTAGGTATACAATGTAATTAGGAATCTCCGTGTACATATTTTGTTTGTGGGGCTTTATATACTTCACGTCAGTACATACATACACTAATACATCACTAGTATAATATATCGTTTTATTTCCACCGACCGCACTTACCTTCGCCGTTAATAGGTGATTTATTTACATTGGTTTAACGACTACTGTCATACGTTCAATTAATTAATATCGTCATGTGTAAACTGGAGGAATACCCATAGTAATTTCGAGTGCCAGCTAAATATTGAGTCCCACTGTGTGTACTACAACTTTCTAGTCATTTTCGTAGTTACCTTAAACTCTATACGTAAAGGTACTTAAGAAAATTAGCTTTCAGAATACACATTATTATAAATACCAAGGTATACAAATACAGATACCGACATATCTATACAAACGACATTTCGATGATATTCATCTTACTAATTATAAGATTACATGGAACAGAGATGAACACTAATGCGGATATGATATTATTATTGGAGATAACAATTACTATAACATCCAAACTATCACTACCACGGCTTTTTCACTAAAAGTGTTCTTTTGGCGAGACTTGATCAGCAATTGAGTAGACATTTCTAATTCTACGTAACAATAAGTTCTGGGCAGACACTTTTAATGGGTCAAGAGAGCTTTCTGTACTTTCATTTAATAAAAGGTAACGTTTTCAGAGTCCAAGCTGCGCCGGTTGACATGGAATATAGGATTTCTTTGTAGATTTGATGACGGTAACTTCCTGTAGATAAAGTGGACGAGGCATGGCCTAGTAGGTATAATATTATAATGAGATATACAGAAGGTAAGCAGTTCGCAGCGTGAAAGGTACATGATTGATACATTTTCGAGTATTAATGCAACTGAAACAATGTTGTAACTAACTTAGAATAGTACAAATATTTTACATTTTCGTTATTACTTTAAATTACTTAGGTATTACCTTTTTAAAGATGTTCCCCTCATTTATCCTCAAAGAAATTAGCGGATGAATAATATTGTGATTTATTTAAATACCGCTGCAATCCCTTATCTATTGGTATGTAGATTCATTACCTCACAAACATAGAATTTCTCTGGACTCGTTTACTAGAATTATTACAGATACTTTTTGGATTGCATGAGTTTTATGTTTACGCAGTTTAATAATAATATAATTCCTATTTTGTAATCCTTATAATTAGCAGACATTACAATTACTAACCTTTAACACTTACATATACAAATACGTAGTGTAATTGTAACAACACTTACAAATTAATTGTAAAAGTCAAGTCTTGTCATCAGGTATGAGGTATATGGCATCTACAGCTAAACATTACAACGCTGATTTTGATTTCTACTACCATAGAATTTAATTTAAAGCACCAGTCAAGTCTCTTTGTCATTTCAATCCAAACCAATTGCAACCGCGTTGTCGCACAGTACAAGCCGCAGATGTTTCTCTCATGCATATGCTAGTGTAAAAGTTGCAACACATTACTTTCACTGTGTGGTAGGAATGTTCGAGCAACGGAAACTTATTCATTTTACTGTACATTTGTTGGAGAAGAAAACTGGTGAACGAATTTTTCGTGCTTTTAACATTAACGTACAAAATTTAATATTTGGAGAGAAAGAGGAGAGACACGTGGTTTTACTGCAAAATTCAGTAGTGCACTAACAATTACAGTAAGGTAGGAATATTACTCAAGTGGAGAAAGGGAAACGGAGTCTGTAAAATGGATAAGGTCAAAGGTACACCCTTGAGCCATTGTATATTGCTTACAGAAGAGTAGCCGCAGGTGTCAAGAGTAGCTTTTTAACATTGTGTGTGGCAGTAGCAAGTGGATTGTGAAACGGGTAACTACTTACGGCAGTGGCAGTAGTTTCAACTTTTGACTTCACTATCTTAACATCCATCAGTAACTAAGTTTCCAACAGAAACTGTCATGATTTCTTATACCATTTGGAGAGTCTATTCAACTGATGGGGAGGACCAAACTGGAAAAAACACGGGGGCGTCAATGATCGTTGTGTTTCGTACGGAGAACAAAGGAAACGAAATTAAAACAATAATTCACTAAAAGAAAAGAAAAGGACACATGAGATCACAAACTACTACTTTGAACAAAAAAAGAGAAAGTAGCACGATATCATCCTCTTTTCTACATACATCTACAAAGAGAAAGTCTGTGATAATCCAGAAACGCAAAAGTTACTGTAGTACTTTCATCATACTATCTACTACATTATAGTTGTTTGTGAGTCGTTGTTTCTGTTGTTAGTGGCCCATCCCTAAAGTCACTTTCATCTTTTAGTCAGCTATAATCTCTTTTTCTATCTCTTGCTGCCCACCTTTTTTACAGAAGACATGTACATCTCTTATCATCCTCCTTCTCCCGTAAAAAGCCACATCGGATATTATTTTTGAAAACTAATAACGGCTCTGGTGGTCATAGAGTAGAAAATAAAATAAGTCCCAGATGGAGCACCAAGATGCACACAAAACTCATTTTGAACTTTTCATTTTATCAACGGTGCCAAAAAGTTTGCACTGTCTTCTTTCACAGCTACGTTCCACTCTAAAAACGGAGTGCAAACGAATAAGATTTTTCTCCATGTCCTCTGTTTAAAGGATTAAAAGTTAAATTAAACCGACCTTACGTGACATCACGTGACACGTGCACACATTATGTAATTATATGGCGAAAGGCCTGCGGTAAAATTACAACATAAAGTAAGAACAAAAAATCCATTAGTCCATATTGCATAACCTTACTTTCATCTCACAGTGTTTCACACTGGCCATATGCTGACAATGACATAGTACAGTTGTGGGTGTATACTTCACAGTCATTGAATTGCGATCATGTGGAAGAATAAAAGGGAAAATTGCATTTTATTCTGCGAATCTGAGCTGCGAATCTCGTCTTTCAAGAAAAGTGTTATTATTATTTTTCCCCAGAAGAAACTCAGGAAAAGTACGCAGCACCCAAACACACAATAAAACATATTATCGACAAAAGTTCTGCAGTACCGTAACATAGGGGAAGACAGTGTAAATGCACCTGAATTAAGTCTATAAAATAAATTCCTTTAAAACGTCTACAGTCGATTTGTGATACGAGTTTGTCTCTGTCTACAGTCTATGGCACAGTGTCTGTACCTGTTAGTAGTACATACTCATAGCCAGCCTATTTTAACAAAGAGACAGTGTTACTGTGTGACTCTTCTGTTATGCCACAGTCGTCTCAGTACATTGTGGAATGTGTTATCGTTTGTACTACTGATGTGTTGATAAAGAGAAGAGGAAACATTTCCATTCCACTTGATGCTGATGCTCTCACACCGAGTGTTCAAAAGGACTTTCCTGTTGACCTAAAACAGTGAAAATAGTCTCTCTCAGTCTCTTTCTGTTGAGATTCCTTGAGGTGAGTAGAGGAGAATCGAATCGAACTGCCTGATAGAACAAACCAACAATAGGAGAAAATTTCGTCTGATAGCTATTATTTTAGAGAATACTACGACGACACGGATGTAGTACAAAGATACATCGTATACGTATATACACGTGTGTATGGACTCGTGTTTTGTGTGTGGGTTTATGTAAGTATAACGGCAGTGAATGTTCTCTCTACGTATAGAAATCAAGTGGTTGCTACTATGTATGTGAAAGTCTTTGCTTTTACAGAGTGAGAGAATCTGTGAAAAAAGCGATTCGACAGAATCACAGTGTCCATGCCGAGCTCGTGGAGTAAAATGGAAAAAAGGATGAATGCCAATGTCAGCAACCAGTCCCTGCCTGCTACCATTTTGTTTTTCTATTTCCGGGCTCTTGAAAATCCTAATTTCCATTCGATTACCCTCCACCGGCTTTCTTTTCCTTTTGTTCTCCACTCCAAGCTTTACTTTGCTTATTATCCGCTCCGCTACACTCGCTTTGGATTTGGCTCACTGTGCTTTCGTTGCACAATCCACCACCGTGTCCTGCTTCACATTTCAGTACACGCCCAATGTGTTGTACGTTGTAGTGTACAAATGATGCATGCTCTGTCTCTGCTCATTGTCAGCAGTACGGGTTTCTGTGCTGTGTGCACAAAATCATGTGCTTTACGGTAATACCGTATTCCATTTCCTCATCTGATAGTCCTTCGTTTCATTTTATCACATTTTCCTAGAACCCTGTTGTCTGTCTATAAGCAATCAGCAAGCAGTGCAGCAGTCCCCTCGCACAGTATAATATGTACATCGGATGCCCTACCAGAGAAACAACAACGATGGGTAAAACTCACCCTCAAGGAATCTCATTCAAGCCATTTCACTTCACCCAACAACATAAACGATAATCTTGCTCATTCAAACCAACGAGTAAGTAAAAGTAAACACTCGTGCGTAAATTCGAAATATGCTGCACGGGCTTTAAGAAACATTAATCTTTATCTTCCCTGCGGTTATAACTGGATATAATTGTGTGTCTGTCATATTGACCACAATGTTTGTAAAGTTTCAATCTACTGCATCTATTACTAGTATTTGCAATTAGCTACCTACAGGTTTGCTAAATTCGGTCAAATGGCATTTGTGGTGGTCCTAATGGGGGATGTTAGTATGGTTAAATTGGTTTATCAAGAACAGATAAAGTTTACACTAGTGCACTCAACGCATGCTTTATGCGATTGCTATGAAATTCTCTTTAGCAGCCAAGGGCAAATGTTACTTTCACTGACGGAAAAATTACTTTCCTAGTAAAAAGGAATTGAATCATGATTTAATATAAATACGCTAATATTTATATCATTGACTGTTTCTCACATTTTATTAGAGATGTACATTGCATTTGCAATTTGCAATGCACATACTTCACCTGCAGAGACTAACAAACTTTAAAGAATTTTTTATAGCTGAAACATGACATTCACAGCTAAGAAAAGGGTGCTTGTTCCTTGTCCATTTGAATATTTACAGCAGTCAGTCGTGAGCGTAAAGTCACATGTCACAGTCACCTACTACACCCGTCCAGTGGCGATTGACTTTGCAATATAAATATAAATATCACTCATAGAGGTTAATGTTTTTAGTTATTAAAACTAAAGTTGTGTTCTAATAGATTTGGCAACCCTGTGCTCCTTCGCTCTATCCTTCCGTCTTACCGATACACCAAAATAGAAAGGGTCAATGGAAAAGATACCCAACTACCACGAATGCCAATCCCTTTGTCAAGGAGTTATACCTTTTAACACTTTGCCAATTATCTTTCGTTTCATTTGGGTTGTCCCAAGGTGGTTTCTCATCTCACGGAGTGTTCCCATTTCGACACAGATGAAAAATCTCCATGGAATCGTG
Organism: Plutomurus gul; assembly: GCA_019776185.1. Lineage (NCBI taxonomy): Eukaryota > Metazoa > Arthropoda > Collembola > Entomobryomorpha > Tomoceridae > Plutomurus > Plutomurus gul. The sequence continues at coordinate 59,766 of JABASC010000021.1, read as the reverse complement.
ACTTCATATTGAAATATTGATTAAGGGGGAGTGCACATTGATAATGTACTTTTATTCCTACGAATCAATTTCTGATCCAGGCAAGGTGAATATAATAACTTGATTCACTTAATTTGTCATATATGTATACATATGAAATGATAATACGTCAAACAGGATTAATACACTTTGATTTAATACCTATTAATACTAAGCTGAAATTAATCTTGAAGTTCACCGCTAAACTGTGATTATTATTTTAAAAATACTAAAGTACACATTATTGCTGTTATTAACACGTAAATCATGCTATCAAAGAAAAGACTGTTAACGGGCAAAGTAAACAAAAGAAGAGTAAAGTTTCGTGCACAATTCATCATGTCATTTCGCTTTCTACAGACCTGGCCTGTTCTGTGTACCATTCTGTGTACCTGTAAAGCGTCTTCGACTGTGTTTGTATTCAATGGGAATGTCTACATATACTACTGCAGTAGCACATAAAACATACATATCAAGTCGCACTTTGGGCCGTGCGAACTCTTTAAAAGTAAATAACCGTTGGGAGTTAGTTAGGTAGATGAGAATGCTTGCCGTTAGCATTTCAGCGCACTCAATTCAATTTGCCTCACATCCCATCATCTCTCAATTGAGTTCAATTGAACTCAATCCAATCGAAAGATACTTACCCATTTTAAGGCAAGTCAATCTGCTCAATAACGAGGCTCGATTCTGCCCTCGTGCACTTAATTTTCCTTTGCTGCTTCTCTTTGGGAAAATATTCTCTTTTTGCTGTCTATCCCTTTGCAATGATGTCTGCGTATGTGTGTTCTACGACAGCCAATGCTCAAGTACTCCTTACTACAATAATTCCCTACATCATTGGAGAAAGCACATCTTCTCCATTCCAATCGATAAAATTTCAATCCAATATTATATCGAAAAGTTTGTAAGGCTTGTCTGACTGCATCTGTCTGTCTGTCTGTATGTGTATGTGCGCTGACTGACGAAAACAAGTTGATGTAGTTTAGAATGTAGACTAGTTTTCCATTTTATTACCTGCACATCTTACTATATGTACCAGAATATTCTACTTCACATTGAGAATTATTGTAGTTGCTCACCTTCTCTTACTTCAGAGAAAAACTGTTCAACGTACAGTGCTGCCCAATGCTGAAATGCATGGGGCAACATAAAAATGTAGTAAGCAGTTTAAACAATGTGTAATGTGTAACAACGATAGGATGGGAAAAAAAGTCCGTTTGACATACATATTTGAGATTTACTACAGATATTTGCTGCTTGCCTTGGGAAATGGTGTTACTCTCACATGAAGTAAATACATAAAGGGGGAGAGGACATTCAAAATTGTCACACGGGGATTACTAGTGACTAGGAACGCAGCATCTCCTGAAAATATTCCGTATGCTTCCGTACAGCGAGTTAAGTGTGTGCTTCTTCTACTACCACTATAGTTACAATCTGGCTAAACATAAAGTAAAATTTTCTACGCGCATTCTGGGTGCTTCCGGAGGAGAAAAGTAAGTTCGAATGCCTACTGAGAAATGAGGGGGGTAATAATAGAATGAGCGAACAAAGAGTTGACCCTTGGGAAGAAAAAGAGCGTTAATACTAATAGTGGTATTACTTTTCTTCTTGACTTGAGTTGCTGAGTGCCATTCATTTCACTAGTCAAGTATTCCATTGTGTATGAAGAATGAGAGAGAAAGAGGGCACACAAGAGCCCTATTGAGACTGTACGCCATGATACAAATGTAATATAATTCGACAAACGACTTACAGTAGCACCATACCTTTTCCAATCTATACGGAATATCTTCCAACTGCAAATGCCGAGTGAAGGATGAGCGAAATGGCTATTATTCGAATTGATTAGGTCTGAATTTTGTGAGTAAAACTTGAATGAAATATAGTATAGAGTGAGAGTGAACAGGGACACCATTTGATACTCGAGGAGAGTGACACCCAGCCAAGAAGAAGAAGAAGTAGTAGTAAACGAACGGCTAAAGCTATTATTGTCACAGATTAGATGTACCTATCTACTTACGTAGTCATTTTGCAGGCAGTAATTCTGTGTGGTAGATAGTTAGTTTCCCTGCAAGCCGTTTAGTTTAGTTGTGTCGAGGTAGTTGTCACAGTAGGTATTGTATTCAATAATGGTATAGTTGTTACTATGCTTCTCAGCTCTCTCTCTCTCTCTCGTCTCCGGTCCATCCATTCTCGTTGTGTACTTTTAGATTGGTGAGATTACATTTTGCTCTAGGCTGTATACACACAATGTCTTACTTGTGTAGCTGCAGAGGCTGAGCATACAGTTGGTTTGTCGAGTCATAAGTACCGATGACAGAATCGATAGAGACGTGGCAGTCACTTTAGGCACAGTTCAGAATACGCTACTTCCCACTACAACACTATAGAACGTATAGTACTCCTTTCCACAATATTGTCTGACAGTTATATCCAAAACTGTGGTAGTTTCTGCCTGAAAATGGAAGAGGGGAGGCAGACGACTTGATTCATCGCTCTATACCTTCACTGTCATTCTAATTAACATCGAACACCATTTATTTGCATTAGATCCTTTGTTGTGTGTTTCACTTTCACTTTCTCCTCTTTCTCTCTCTCACTCGCTTTCTCTTCAGCCTTTCTCTCTATCTCTCTCTACGTGTATAGAAATTATGTACGCCGTAGCAATCATTCCTTCTCTGCATTCATTCCCCCGTCCGCCCACACTCCATGTCCGTCCACGGTATACGCGATCATCCAATTCCCTTAATCCCAATCAGCCTATTGTGTGTGCAAAATGTGCGCTACAGATAAACTACCTGCTTACTCTTTCCCCCTAATAATCTACACTTAACTATATGTATATATAGTGTTACGGAAGTCGTTTCGAAGGTGTATTCTTCTTCTGTATGAACGTCTCTTGTAACCGTAAGCATGTCTAATACTCCAAACAGTTCAAAATACGAGATACAGAGAAACTACTAACTAAGTGCATTCATTTCCTGTAGGAACTGGTATTCCCGAATAGCTCAGGGCTACGCTTGTATCAACAACTCACAATTATACAATTTGAAATCGACCTTACCACGTGCTACAAAGAAAACATTGGGTATGACAACACTGGCGAATTATTAAGGTAAACCATCAGCTTTGCATTATACAGAGTTCTAGAGCCCGTGAGAATTGGTGCGTGTGTACTGTGGTGCACTATCCCCTCGTTTCAATGTAAATAGCTGGGCCAGCTGTCTCGGAGGCTCCTCTTTCGTTCTCGCTAAGTTTTCGCTTACCGCATGCATAAAACATGGAGAAAACTGACACAAAATACCAACAAAATTACTCCAGAGCCCAACACAACGGTTTTAATTATTGTCTGTAACCAGTAATGCAAGGATAGATTACATTGCACTGCAACAACAGGAAGAGTCTACTCAATCTAATCTCTACGTCTCATTCTAATCTAGCAACCATGTAAGTAGAATTATTAATATAATAACAATGCAGAACAAAATAATTATAGAATAATAAATGTGCTTTGTGGTAAATAAGTACATGTACTACATTCGCTGTAATACAGGTTCTCCTGTATTTAGTACTATTAATGTGTGTACCTGTATGCAGTAGTATACTGCATTCACGTAATGACGACGCTATATTATACTAGTAAAGCAAGAAAGAAGAAACCATTGGAAATAGAAGACATCTCTTGGGCAGACATTCAAGCCAAGTTTCAGTCCTCTATGTTTGTATTATTGGATATTCTGGAGTCTACTTGTATAGTTGCACACAAACTAGATATATACATACAAATACTCCATTCTATTGCTACGAACATTTTCAACTTTGCTTTCACACACACGGAGAGCGAGTGTACATTGGCTTCACTTGGCATCTCATCTCATCATTTTCCTTCCGCAACTCCGGCTCTATTGATTTGCTCTTTAGTAGCAGCTTCCTTGTGCTTCAATTTCAATAGTACCCATGTTGCATGTTGCCTGGATCCCCTTCACATGCAGAAGAGCAAATACTCCAAATACATATCCTGTAGTCGTATTGCAAATACTGGAAGCACCTACCTATCTATTGGTATTTTAAAGTTGACTGTGTCGATAAAGCAACGAAATATTGCCAGTCCCGTTTACCTACCCAAGAAGGACACTTAACAAGTCGACTAATGTAAAGCAGACACCCTACTTGTAGTCTCGAAGAGACTGAAAGTCGAGGAGCGTAACACGAACGCTCGTTCTGTAGCAATTTATAGAATTCGAACCTAAGATGTACATGGAAACTCAACGAAATATTAACTTTCTTCCCTTTTGCCTTCTGTACTATTGACTGCAACACTTTGTTCACAAAACAGATAAGATATCGCAGAAAATTGTTCCGATGCTCTTTTCACTGCCTACAGTTGGGGGCCATATTTTAATTACGTCATAAAAAACCCAGTTTTTCAACCCCCACCCCACCCCCTCGTAAGCATTTACATACCCTCTTAACATGGGTATGTGACAAATTGCAAAAATCGTACAAAAAGTTGGGCCTTTAAATATATATTCGCCCTGGTAAGTGATGCCGCAATTAAAGCATGGTCCCTTGTACAACAATTTCACAATCTTTGTATATGTAGGGCAAACTGTGTAACTGCTGTCACCATCGCCATTCGAATTTGTATCGTATTTATGCAACTAAGTACTTGTGCCACATTATATCCTAACGAATAAATTGAGCCATTTCTGCGTAAACATACCTACATTAAGTGAGTTTGAGTATAAATCTTCATGCACTCGCAAATATTTATGTATCTTTGTTTATTCAAGTTTCCACGCACTAGTTAGATAAATAGGGAAAAATCACATAGGAAAAGTTTCATTTTCTGATTGTTTTTGTTTTGTAGTAAGTAATACATATATGTATCACATGCATTATTCCATACAACTTCCTTTTCTAAGATTTTCTTTCAACCACCTTACTCCTATTACTACAATAACCTGTACCAATAATAACAGCTGTCTCGGCATACGACGATAATATTGTGAGTATGTATGTTCTTCATGGAATATTCTAAAGGAAGTCTTCTTACTCGCAGTTCTGTCTTTGCGATTGCCTTTAGTCATAATTGGAATTCGAGATTTGCTTATTAGTTTGGATCTGTACGCAATCTAGAAAGTAATAATCATCACGCCAGCATCATCAGTACCACCACTAAAAATAAGCAACGTTAGTTACTGTAACCTTATGCTTTCCTCCGTACAGTGTCTGTGGTTGTTAGTATGCAGCAAAGTAATTGTGGATAGTCAAGGAAAAGCACGAAAAACACTTTGGCGTATTATCATCTCGCTTTCTCTCTATCTCTCTCCGGAGTACTTTCCTCGCGCTTTCTCTTTCTCTCCGGAGTGTAAATGAACTAATGCAATGGCAGTGAGGTATTTAGAAAAAGTTAATGTGTATTCCTAGCAGAATCTAGACCGGACTCGTTTTCTTCTCTACAATGTTATATATATCCATACTAAATACAGGAGAACGAGCTACACGCTATGTCTTTCTTCGTCTTCATTGGCCGCGTCTCCACTCTTCATTTCCACCTCCACCAATTAACTCAGGATGAGCTATTACATTACATTGCTCTGCATCGCATCATGATGTTAAGTTACGCTGAAATGAACTGGCAATTGCTCAGGGCACATAGGGTACAATATAAAGTGTTTAGGCACCGCTATTTAGGTTATCTACTACCACTACTACTACATAGGTATGCATGCAATCTTGCAACGCAGTTCATCTGAGAAGGTCTCTGCAAAAACGAAAGTAAAGACAGTCAAACCCTTCTCTCTCTTTCTCTCTGTTCATTTTCATTTCTAGCTGTCTGGCTGTCTCTCGCGATTCGGGGCCTGCCGTGGCTGCCTGGTGCTATGCACTGACTGTCTGACTCACGGAAGACTTCAGCGAAGAAGAAATGAAATGAAATTGCTCTTCGTATGGATTCTTCCACTACATAATCACAATCATTTTCTCCTTATCTCCTCTCATTCCTTTTTCCTCGCGTCTTTCCTTCCTTCCTTTCTTCATCAAATGAATTTTCCCTTTTTTTACTTTGATGTGGGATGGAGTGGAACAGTGCAATGTCGTAGACAATGTGATGCGACGCAATCGTAAGCATGACACGACACAGACTCTCTCTCGTCTCCTTCGCACCGCTCTTCTCCTCTCTACCAGCGAACTAACGGTACTCTGTAGGGAGGGAACAGTACACGACTTTTGGGAGAGAAAAATGTGCCAGTTAAAAAGAGCGAGCATGTTAATAAATGCACGGAACATAAATTGTAATTGTGGCCATGGGTAAATGGCGGAGCAGAAATTGAAAAAGAGGCTAGCAAGACCCGATTATAAGTGAGGCATCAAATTTATGTTGATGGAATTGAATTGCGTTTAAGGATTTAATGGGTTTGGGGTTTCTCCTACTGTGAGGTCTTCTTAACATACTCTATCATGTGCCAGATGTCACGAAGCGACTTGCTTTGTGGATTACATCGGAAACCAATGAAATGTGCGGTCATCATGTGGTGAAAAGTTAAGTGATAACGATAATGAAAATCGTCGTAAATACTGATGTGATTACTAGTTTAGAGAAAGGCAGAGAGAGAAGCTGGCAACCGGAGGAAATATGTTTAGACGGCTAAATAAGTAGAATGCATTGTTTGGTAGAGGAGTATCACACACGCAAAAGAGACAGAGAAATTGTGGTATGACGTACGGAAGGTGGAAATATGCATATAGTACTTCATGTCGCACATTTGCTAACAACCTCTGCACTGGTGGCTTCATTATTGACTGCCATTTAGAATTACAATTTGCAGTGACAGATATTTGCACTTACTACGGAACACAAAGGAGTGCTCTCCTGCGATTCAAAATGAAACAGTCAATTTACAGAGAAAATAACCGTTTGGAAAGTGAGTGTATGCAAGAAACTCGTTGTCACTACTCTCTGCTCAAGTGACTAGTACTTAGCAAACGGTCTGCATGGAGAGCTAAAAGACAAGCGAGATAGACAGGAGACGTGCAATATCCGGGCAAATGGTGGATTATCTTCGCCAGATAGTTTTTAGTATTAAGTGCTAGTAGTCGCGCAAAGGCGGCGATGTAATGCTGCAATAACTCTGCCTGCTGCACTATAAATATATGCAAGCAGCTGAGTACAGAGCGAATACTTCCATCACAGCATCCTTTGCATGGATCAAGTTGAATAGGTCTCAGGGACCAAATTTCTTTTCGCTTAGAGTCGTCGTGAAAAGTATTGTGAGTTCATGGGAGGTCAATACACATGACGTGCCCGCAGTCGCAGCGTGATTCTTTTTTAAATGGAGAAATACTAACAGCCTTTCATAGAATTAACTTCAATAGATCTACGGATAGAAGTGATGTTCTAGAATACTACGTCAAAGGTAGAATATTATTTTTTAGTGGCAACTTGAAACGAGGACTTTTGGAGTAACCTGCTTCCAAGAGGCAATTAGCAGTCCATGCATGCGTATCCACTGTAAATGTGTAACCCAAGAAATCCAGGAACTTGATACATGATAGGTTGCTCAGCTATGAACAACCATAGTAGCTTCTATTGAAGTCGAATACTGTTGTTAACAATTTATGGACAGCCACTTTAGTAATAAATCTGCTAACGAGGACTGGCATCGTACCATACGAGCGTGTCAACAAAGTACACCGGACATTTGAAGTCATAGACAACCAACTGGTATATCCTACAGATTTTGTTTCGATTAGTACTACTGAAAATGGTCTGTTTTGTTTTTTTGCTTGTTTTGCTTTCAAATTTTGATTCATCGAATTTTAATGAAAGCTCTTTTAAAAAGTAACACCTTTATTTGAGCCTTCAGAATTTATTCATTTTATAATCGCGTTGGCTGTCCACCGTCAAATGTCAGGTCTATTTTTTCTTGTTTGAGTTAATCCTATTCCGCAGGCATACCAGTGTCCCTAAAGTCGTTCCACTTCCATATTCTTAAGTTTAAGCGTATGTATTATTAAATACGCAGTTCTTTTCGTGTTGAGTGAGAGTGGAGACTGAATGAATGGAAGGAGATCAAAGCGGACATGACATGAGGCCGTGTCACGAACACGAAGTTTATAATATAATCTTGTTTCTTGTAAACATGCCATTACCAACCAATACTATTATAATATATGTATTATTGTCTGCACTGTACACTGTGTACACTATGTATCATCTCGCACATCGGCAGAAAGTGTCGATCTTGCGAACTCACCAACAGTTTTGGCATGTAGTTTCATTGTAAGCTTAGGCTTGCCGTCTTATTATCGCGTAGGTGGTGTTCTATAATACATCTTATATATTCCCATAATGATCTTGCATTTGTATAGATAATAAATACGATTTCAATGCAACTATCTAGCCTAACATCTCCAGCTTTGCAATATCTTAACATTGTTCGTGGAATTCGTGCAAAGAAAATTCAATAGACCTTTGTGTCTTTATGTTCTAAATAAGTTATAGGTATAGCTCGAATTTACTATAGAGGTAAACTTCGCTATGCTATGCTAACAACGCTGCTAGTCTTCCCACTGTGTTTCTGCACTGTTAGTTGGCGAAGTTAACTAAGCAAAGGTTTTGGCTGTATTAGGTCCGTTAGTAGCAGTAGTAGGTGAGGCAAAGTCGCTGCAATTTTTCCCTCTTGAGATTCTCATTTTTTATCGTTATCGTCTTCATTTATCGCAATACACGATAGCTATTTGGAGACGGCTTCTTTTTATCGTCGTATTAAGACGGAAACTTTAGTCGGGCTTGCCAGTGTGCAATATCCGGATGAAAATGAGTATGAGGGATAAAAAAGGATAAGTAAGCCTCCACTTACTGCACCTAAAGTTAGTCAAGAGAGCGAGAGAGTGAGAGAGAGAAGTACATTCAGCTCAGGTTAGTTCAGTCAGCTCACTTCAATATGCCCGGCGTACTGGCTGGTATTTGTATGCAAGAGAAGTAGGTAGGTTACGTAGGTAAGTGTGCAGTAAAAACGAGAAAGGTCTAAAGCCAAGTCACTATCTCAAGACAGGGACAAGAAGACGCTGCTTATATGATTCTCTAGTCAAGTGCAAGAGAGAGAAGAGAGAGAGAGAGGGGGGATTTCGCCTTCGAGTTGAGTTGTTGGGCAGCAGGTGAGATACTTATTTTAACTATTTCAGACTCCTCTCTCTCTCTCTTGACTTCGGCTCTTCTCTTACGTTTCCACAACACAGCCTCCCACTACCGATGACTCAGGACAGGACCTACCTACCTACCTACCTACTCTCTCTACTTTCGTCATAGTATTATTGGTGCGAGTAAATAAGTTGAATTTAAATTAGTACAGAGAGAGATAAAGATGCAAACGCGCACACACGTCTTACTGTTACATACTCCATAATATATCTGTACACTTTGCAATATTGGATGTTGTTGGAGGTTCACAGGAATAGTAATGCGTACTTAAAGAGCGTAGTAGGACAACTGGCTCATACAAATTGCACTTACACATCTCAACATTCGCATAGAGTTAAATAAGAAGTTGGGTAGTGGTGGTTCGGGTGAATTGCATTCATACCTGGCACTTGTACACTAACTAGTAGTGAGCAGGTAGTAAGTAGGTAAGGTAACCACTTGAGCTTTGAGTTGCTCTTTTGCCTACGAAATGATGAAAACGAAATGAGTTTCTTTCTTGAACCCAATCGTAGGAAATTCAGCTCAAGTCGAGACTCAAGACAACAGAGAAATAGAATAAATACTTGAGAGCTCAAGAGGTTGAATAAACCATCATGATGAGTTCTTATTTGATAGTACTCGCTCATACATAGCTTGATTTGCTTTGACTCGACTCGAGAGTTCACTTGGCCTGTGCTCGCGCACTATTACTACTGCCAATATCTCTCTAGTAGTACACACACATAAGCACAAATACTGTACATGCAGTTCTGTTGACTTGGCGAACCTTTTCTCGTAGTTTCCTGTTCTCGCTCTCAACAACAGTCGAGTCAGTCAAGTAGAAGTACGTATATTGAATAGTACGCACACCACTACAAATGCTGCATAAAGCAGCACACAAAATAATTTTACTTGCCCTGCACTGCACTCTTTATGTCTTTTTTTCCTGGCAATTCTCCCTGGTTGCTCTACTTGCTCTCTTCTCCTTTATCTCACATGTACACGTAAATTTTTCTCTAATCGTAATTTTCTGTGCTCGCCGATGAGATGCTAAGTTTATGGACAAGGCGCTTTCAATTGGTTCGGATTGAATTGCATGGAGTATTTCTCACACTACAAATACAAATGTAGTAGAACAGATAGGGTAGTTAGTCGTAGTATGCATTTGACTTGGGCGTAGCAAAGCTCATTTTATCTTTCGACGATTACATGTTTACAAATAGCTCACCTTGCTCGTATTATAAGGTCAATTACTCATAACGTGTGTGGATATAGGTAGGTTAAATATCAGCAGTAGCCATTTTCCTCCTACCCCTTTACCAAATATCATTGAATATCATCTCGTTTTTTGAATAAATAGTGTAACTAACATATATTGTAATGCTTAACACCCTATGTCATACTATTTACTGCCCGCTACGTTTCAACAATAGACCTACAAACTCCTTTGTAAGGCGGTAAGTGTAAATATTTTGCTAAAATATTAATAATAATCACTACAGACTAGCTACTAGTTGGTAGGTAATAATTTAACTAATTGTAGTAGATACTAAAAGAATAGCTAAATAATGTATATTGTTTATTCGTAGTATATTAAATTGTAATATTATTTTCTAATATTATTTACTATTTTTTAGTTGAAGTCTGTTAGAAGTTCTGATACGAAATCATACCATACGATTGGATCCATAGGATGTACTTTTGCAATCCTCCACTGTAGGATTGAAATATTATTTCTTCAGAAGAAAATCATCTGTCTCTCGCACTGTATCTGGTCTTCCCAGGAATTTGCGTTACGTGTTTTATGTTGCTGTGTGAAGCTTCAGTCAGTTCAATTAATTTGTATTGCAATACTCCTCGTATTGCACGAGCGGTTGTTGTGTGAGTAGTGGTGCGAGTTACTTCAGGGAATACAGGATATACATACATGTGCATGTCCAGTTAAGAATTTCATTCAGGCAGACCAGTTTTCCACTATTTCCACTTCACTCTCTTCTCTGTTTCCAACGAGAGACAAAATACATCTCAACAAACAAGAAACACTTTGATGAAAATTCACACACAAGATTTGTAACATGCAAGAGAGGCATTTTGCCTGCATTTAATGGTGCAGGTCGGGTAGGCGGGCAGATCAGATTGTTTTTTTAACACACACAAACGAGTACATATGGAGACACAGTAATAACCCGAGAGACTTGCCCATGATATCTGTAGTAGTAGTAGTACACAATTTAATAGTAGCACGTTTTGAAACAGATTCTCACGATTTCTCCGAGAAAGTGGTAAGTGAGAAACACATCTTCACTCCATTCTCAAGAAATAGACGCTAAAAGAAAATAACTTGGCAAAAAATTGTATGTAGTATTTCTTTCGTCTGTATTATTGCTGTGTGCTGCAGTTTTGACTTTACTGTACTTGGTATCTGAACATACGTTGGTAGCTGTAGTCGAGTGGTAGCCTGTAGTACTGTACTTATTGTTTTGGTTGTTGTAAGAATTTTGAGCTATTTGCATCCTTTGGTTATGTAGGCATTACACATCATCTACTTAGTTTGTAATTAATTGAGGGATAATATGGTTGCTTTGATTTGTTCGTTACACTGGTGCAACTGCGAGTAAAAACAAGTGTTCTGATTGCGGGCACACAACTAGATGAGTTGTCTTCAATTTGGTGCACTTTACTTTCTAATCTACTATCTAAACATAGGATTGCGTGTTGTTCTTTCTCGGAAACAGAAAAACACATTGTATAGTCTCTTTGAAAGCATCTCGGAAATCTCTGTTGAAATAGGCATAAATAATTGGGTTGAGAGTCGAGTTGAAGTAGCCGATCCAGAACATCGTCTGAACAAGCCACTCGGGACTTTTGCATGAAGAACATACAGCTGATACCAGGTACCAGGTGAAAAATGGTACCCAACACGCCACAAAAGTTCCCATTATTATACCTACACACACAGACACAGAAAACACGAATAAATTACATTATAATTCTATACATACATTTCATGTTTACCTTGATACTAATAATAAGGTTCAATTTGGCCAGGTTATTAAAGCACCCATTTATTCGACATGTTATTTTAATGAGCACAGAGAGAGAGAGAGAGAGAGGGCTTTTCTCTTTAGTCCAAGTTCATTCTTGTTTCCTCGCAATTCCACCGCATCAACACTTACCTCACCCCATCCTATTGTCTTTCAGCATCGGCATAATCCTTGTAGTTAGACTTACTTTGAAACAACTGCACAAATGTTCTACATAATGGTTCTCTTTGTACTCGAATCTGGAAACATTTCTGTGTATTGCGAGCGAATACAATTAATCGATTCTCTTTCTCGCACTTTCTCTAATAATGCAAATAACAATGAAACGTGTACTGTGTTATCCTAATGGTAGCGGGGAGTGTGCACATAAACAACACATATATTCAACATGGATCTACGGTATCATATTATTTAATCGTGATCACAAGGTCAATGTAGACGTATTAGCACGTTTGAGTGAACTTTCAGCTTGATGTTGCTTTAAAGTGTCTATAAATTTCGACGATTTCATAGTTTCCCCCAAGGTTACACTAATTCACGGCTCTCTATTGTTTGACACCCACATAATGCAGGGACGAGCAAAAGAGAAACAGTTTTCTCTGAATTTCCTTGCATCACACGCTTGAAAGCCTCCATTATTTCCAGTGACCTATGTATAGATCGGGAAGTCACACCTTACACGGATATCCTCGTAAGTAGTGGTACAAGTATAACGTGTAAGGTCAATAATGTTCAATACAAAATTTCCGTCCATGCTACCTGGATGAATTCGGAGGTGCACGCTGTACGCATGACCAACTTGACTCGTATGGGAATACAGATTGGAGACCAAATGCTGTCAAGATGATACTAAAGAAAGGAAAAGCATTGCTACCATCCCTTTCCTAGGCAGAGACAATTTATTGCAAAAGTCATTCTTACGAAATGACTGCATTTCTTTTTCGCTCCACTTTTATTCATCATTTCTTCCAAGCAGTTATATATTATTACGTACTTTAACTGCTCGGCAGTCGCAATAGATATGATATGGCATAAATGTACCCTAGACGGTAAAGTCTCCTGTGGCCCATGATTGATTCCTTCTCCCATGGCTCATCCAAAATCTTTTCATCTTTTGCGGCAGTACGAGTAATTTTTTATTTCTCAAACGGACCAGTCAGTTGCACCTTTTTAACAAAATCTGATCACTACTTCACTTCAAATAAATTCGCAGGCTGGCAGTTGGATTGGAGCCAGGTAGCACAAGAGAGCCTATCCTTTTAAGCATGTGCAATCGTACCACAGAGAGGAGAGATACCGTGCAAAAAGGAGTCCTGCAAACATACAAGGGTGAACCCAACTGAATGGACACATCCTTTCAATTTTTATAATGCATATAACTATGGAAATAACTTATAACAGGAGGAAAAGTTGAAGATTCATTCCACTGACTCAGATCAGTGCTCTTCGTCTTCCTAAGTGCACTATTCCCCATACTATAAATATACCACCCACAATTCTCTCTCTTTCTCTCTGTGCCGTCTAATCTGGAGCCAGCGACCGAATGCCGTTGAAGTATTCGCGTAGAGTGCCGAGCTTGTAGCAACAATGAGCGCAATATTTCATAAAGAAGAGGTTTGCTTCCACAGAACTCAACAGTACCTTATCACTCCATCCTACATCGACAATAGTACACGCTCGTGCAATATTAGTTTTTCAAGCTACCCTTCACGTCTCACTGTAGTAGTAGTTTAGCTCACAGTTCATCCATATACCCACCTACCAGTCTTAGTCAGCGAGCAGTAGAGGCTGCTGTAAAAACCAGAAGAAAGCTATTCCCACTTTTTCTACTTGAGAAGAGAGAGAGAGCGTAACGTTAAATTGAAGTATTAGAAGGTAGAATGCATCTACATAGTCTCATCTCATTTCCTTTTTCTTTTCATATTTCCATCTAATCTTTCCTACTCCTTCTACAATCTCAATCTACTGTTCCTCGAATTCTGCCGTAGCTAGAATGCATGCCTCTACTACTACTACATTCTCCCATTCAACTCATCCTCATCCCTAGCTACCCTTTTATTTCATTTCGTTCTCTGTACACAAAGAAATGGCATTTTTTGCAGAAAATCCAAAGAATCTATAGCAGCACAATGGTACGAGCAAAAGAGATAAGTGAGCCGGGGGGAAATAATTTATCGACGGGTTCGCCCTCGCGTGGGTGTGTGAATTAAAAATATTATTGGCTTGATTAGAATTGGTATTCTACTATCTGTACCATGTTAGGTACTGATGGAGGAGGCACGGCATTGAGATTGCATGTGGTTCTGCTATAAGCTAGTAGTCTTACAGATTACACTTGGTACACAGATACATAGTGTATGGATGCTATCTGTACACCACTTGACCCTCTTACATTCAATTGCATCCCATTGCATTGTAAGTTACAATCGTTTAGACTACTTAACTTATCTGTACATGTCTTCTCGAGTGTGGAGAAGCGAATCTCTAGCTAAACCAAGTGAGCAGAGTGTGGGAGAGAGAGAGAGAGAGAGAGCCTGCTTTATCCAAGGGTTCGTAGTTCGGACTCATATGTGCACGGAAAGTATGTAATCTACGAGTCCACTCGATGGCTTTTACCACGTAGCCAACATAACATGTTACAGTGTAACTGCCACCGCTAAGAATCTCTGTTCTCTTTTGTTACTTCCTGCCCTTCGCCATTCGTTCTCCAAGGAGAAGCTCTAGGAGTGGCTGCGAACACAGCAGAAGATAGATACAAAGATAAATGTCTCACAATAAGTGCAGCTCCTTCCTCTCTTCAAGAAGCGCAGAAACTTGGAAACCAGGGAAGAAGGTATGTAATTCTAAGAAGAACATAGGACTGTTCACGAATTATTGATTCTACGGAATATGCCAGTTTCCACTTATTTCAGATGCCACGACCGATGCCTATATACACGCACAGTCTCCCCGGTGAAAGTAAGGTGAAAGTAGACAGGCTTAATACTTTCGAGCATTACCCAAGTATGTAATTCATATTTGCTATGTGATCAGTTGGCGGCTTCTTGGCTGAAAATATAAAAACAGCGAGGAAATTGAAAAGTGCTAACGTTCCAACAGAACAGTAGACCATTTTTCAATAAACTTTTATATCCTAATGTACACAGTGAATGTTCCGCTTGTAACATTATTCCAAAGTACGAATATCAGAATTTAAAGTGGCTTATTTTAACTTTGAGACTTTACAAACTACTTCTTATTTCTTTTGCATATTACAATGTGTTATTATATTACATGGAACGGTGGCGTTCAGGAAAAATTGAATGAAATTTTAATCAAGTAGACAAACAAATGGAAGCATTTCGATACGTTTCATAAGATATTTCAGTAAAGTAGTAGAATTTTTGCGTGGGCGGGCGGTGAATCCCTATGATGACTACCTTTACCATTAGCAAAAGCATCTTCACAAACAGGAATTCTACAGTTGTAACGATTTTTGGAAGTTTAGCATAAATTGTGGATTAGCTTAAGCCAGAATTACATTTTGATGTGCCTTACTTACTAGTACGTACTTAGTACGTATGCAAAACCACACTTTGAAGTCATGAAGAGGGATATAGATTTAATTCCTTGCGTCGAGCATCCATAATGAATGACATGTTTTAATTTCCTTTCATTTGTATTGACATCCGTGTTGCTTTTCACTTGTAAGGGACAAAGTTAGAACCGATTCCTACAATAACTCCCAAAATAGTGGAACACTATTAATTGTACGTGATGTGAATAACTAATTAAAATACTGACTCATCAATTCCGCTTAAAGTTTATTTGTATATGTGGATGTGGATGTAAATGTAAAATTAGTAACGGTAGTATAGTGGTTGCTCGAAATAAACTTTAAAGGTTCTTTGATGATGTAAAAATGGAACCTGTCACGTCTCGTATTATTCTTCTATTAAAACTCGATTTGACAAGTTAAACTTTTTCCAGTGACATTAACATGCTAGCTATGCAAGCAAAGGAATGCGGTTCAATTCATAATTGATAGATTCAATTTATAATGACAAGCATTCACTTTAAAAATATTTATAATTCATTCGGTCCGTGTCTCCCACTTACTACACTCTCTGATATCGGTACACTCATAGTGTTGCTAACTTCCATGGAAGGTAAGTTATGTATAATTCACGGATGGCGCTGTTGATAAAATCGATTTTGTGAGCGACAATAATGAATAATGGAATGTGACGGTAAGAAGGTGAAGGCACTTTGAGATCTCTCGATAAGATTGTATTGTGTAAAATTAGCTGAAATGTTATCGAGAACAGTCCTTGAGCTTTGCTGTGGATGTTAAAGCAAGAGCTACTAGCCTCTAATAGCAGTTGTACAGGATGATATTATGCATGACGCGACCAAAAAAGTATTTCTACTCTATTGCTTTACACCCTTGAAACATACGATCGCATTGAGAAAAACGAAAGACAAAACATGGCATGAGAAGAATTACGTGCAAAATCAAAGCAAAATGATGTTCGCTGTGCAGAAACAATGCCTATTTAGAACAAGTATAATATTGCTTCCCACATTTAATGTGTAATACAGTAGATAGGTACAGTCAGAGTGGATATGATACAACGTGCAACCATCGACTACTATGCGTTTGCCGGATTTAGTACGCACACGGAAAACATGTGGATTGGTCTCTGAACATTAATTGCGCAGAGACCAATCTACATAACTGCCTTGTGCGTACTAAATCCGACAAACGCACAGTCGATGGTTTTACGTTGTATCCACTCTGACTTTACTTACTATTACGTTTACGTATAGACTGCCTATTATGTAGGCATTTTATGTATGTAACAAACTGAAAGATTTTGTGTAATCTGTAGATTGACCTTCCTACAGAGTCAATTTAGTTTATTTTTCGTCCGAGCGCTACGTTATATGAAATCCCGTGTTTTAATACACGTGAGGTAGGTATGGGTGGCTTTAAACGGGGACTCTCCAAATACTAGCTACATCTACTAGTTTCTATTAATTGCTGAACACTACATAATTATATGCATGCATACAGTCCGTCTATAATTACTAATTAATGCTGTACAACGCGTCAGCATTTATTATTATCTTGAAAAGTAGCGTAGTTTTACTGGTGATTGCAAGAACACGTACAGCAACGCATGCAGCATTTCCTAAATTTTAGCATCGTGCGTCTATTAGATGTAACTTCACAGTAAGTTAATTAAATGCTCATTTTGCTTTGGCGTTTGGCATACAACACTAATTTTATTTAGTAACAATATCAAATGTAATCTTTTAGTTGCTAATATTTGTAATGTATCTAATTTTGTATGCGTATGTGATGTGCGACTATCTGCTACATTATTTTAATTTATTGTGTAACAATTGGAGTTGAGTTGTACCGTAAAACTTTTTATCACTTCTGGAGGATAACTAACTAATGTAAGTAATAATTACTTGTAAATTGAATGGGTTTAAAATGTCTATATAATAATCGGGGATATGCACAATTGTTAAAAATGTCGCAAGTCGGAGTAATACAATTCAGTAGATGTCACATTGTAGACCCGCAATATACGATATATTATTTTAATGATAATAAATGTGCGCGTGTGCCGTTAATGAATGCAAAAAGTTAAAAAGGAAAGTTTTGTTTTGTATGCACGCTAAGATACAGTGAAAACAGTCACACAAAACCATACTTTCAGTGAAATCGTGAGACTTAAGTTTGAATAGGTCTCTAGTTAAAATTGATTGAAGGAATACTATGATGATGATGCATTGTGAATTCCGTGAAAAGATGCAAATGCGCCGTAGTTAGTTTCTCTATATCTTTTTAGCCTTACACGCATGAGTGCATCAATTCATTTGCCTCATTCCACTTGACTCGATATTCATCGTCTAACTATACTATAACAGGAATTATTCCAAGCTCATTGTGATCTCTTCTTGATATAATTGAGAGGTAAAGGTAAAAGTACAGTATTCTTGGCAGGAGAAAGTTAAAAGATAAAAGAGTCTGAAGTCAGAGTGCATAGCAGATACAATTCTCTCGCTGTTTCCGTTTCGATCCTCTACTTTATTACTTTGGCTCACTATCCTATCATAGATTGATAGCCTACAGTATTATATATGTATATGTTGAACAAAGAAGAAATAAAAAGAATTTATACTCAGGAGCTGTAGAGGCTTAGTTAGAGGCATTGTGATGAAATGGCAAAACTTTCAACGTTTGCCTAATTTCATCCCCAATATGACTTTACATACTGAAGCAACCAAAGTCTTCTTCCAAAGAACAACATTTAATTACGCAAATAGTTCGAGGACTACTGTGAGTCACTCCAGAGCTCGCCTTTGTGCCAATTCTACAACATGGAAGTTCACATTCTGGAATAATATCATAATACAGATTCTGTCATTTGTGTTAAAATCTGTCTCGAGAATGTGAACCTTGCACTAAAAACGATTTTTTGCATACATGTGCTTGTGCTTAAGGCGGAATATAATAAACCGTAACGTCCTATTCCCATTTATGTATATACCTACATTCATATTCCATACAAAATAAATATTACAATATTAAATATCAAGCTACATCTAGAATAAAATGCCATCACACATATCTGTGTATAGCATGTGTATAGGTATGGTAGAACAAAGCTGTTGTCTTTGACTATGAAACGTTGTAGTAACAATAGTAGGTACAGATAATAATACCAGAGAGAACAAAAGCGGACAATACGAGTAGTTAACTCACGATTTGGCTAACAATAAAAGGCAACATTTTGACAGAAAGACTCACACAGCAACAGCTCCTGCTGGTAGTTATATGTTATCACCTATTGTCTAGTATGTATAATATCCTATCATATGCGAGAATAAGTGTTGTGCAGGAGAATTCCACTTTTGTCACAACTCAATCCGTGCTCGGTGAAATCAAAATTGCCTGTTAAAACTTCTTGGGAAGAGATTCGCAGTTACATTCTTCGATGTGCATTGACGTGTAATAACCCGTCTGGCAGATACTGCGAAGATATGTGCAATAATATTTATAGTACGTAAATAATGACTGGGAGCAATCCCGCTGAAAGAATTTCCTACAGAATCCTAACAAGTTATTTGTAAATATCAACTGTATAATACGGTACGTACATCGTACATCTGTGAGATGAGAGAGAGAAATCTATGAAGTGCATCCGAGCATATCGGAACCTACAAATACAAGGAAACCAAGTGAAATGAATTTTCTACGCATCTGTATGATGTTGTAGACATATTGCGTACTTCACATATGTTCACATTCGTAACTGTATGTTTTAGTGTATTTCTTTTCCTTATGTTTTCACGAAATCAGCTTACTCTCTATCTTTGTGCGATTTGAAATCCTCGAATCGAAAGAGGAGGAAGCTAACTAAAAGATAGTGACGAAAAGATGCGAGTTGGTAGCATTCAGAAGATAACTCGAGGATCCTTGATGTTGACAGATTGGCAAAATTGTCGTTCCAGCTGTTTCATCCCATTGGCTTGAATAAAAAACATCCACTTCTTGCGGCTTGTCAGTAATCTGACTACTGACTACTAGTATGTAAGTAGTAGCTCTGTGTACGAGTAAGTACTTATCTGCTAGGAGCAAGAATTGTGAGCGAGCATAATATTTTATATCCGTAGATGGTATAACAAAAGTTATGCTTAAACTATTTAAGTATCTCTACTACTACTACTACAAATACGATAGCATGAAGGCATTGACTTCCAAATACTATATATTTATATCTGTACGTAGTATATATGTATTCAGACACCATTAAGCTAGTTATTACACGTAGTATGTACATGTGTGGACTTACGTACCTACACAATGTTCAATGTCCTCATCCTGTTCTAAGCAACGAATAACTGACTCAAACATAACCATAACATTTGTTTGAATTCTGTGGATTATATGACAGATAGTCAGGCATGGCAATGGAATTCTGCCTCCTCCGCTACTTTACAGGATGGTGATGATGGTTTGTTTCATCTACCACACCACTTTATAGCAGTCAGTTGCTGCTGGTGGATTTCTTCGGAGAACTGAAATCAATATAATATGCAGTAAATACACATACGTGGTAGAAGTCGTTTGGATTTTAGGTTTGGAACTCATCTCTGTCTCTGTCTCACTCCCTCTGTTTAGCGTAGGCGACAGAGACAGTTCAAAATGAGATCCATTTCACTACTATTTCAAAGTCAAAGTCGCAACAGGATACCTCTACTGTCCGCACTCGGTTTCCTTTTATCTTTTCGCCTTTTCCCTTTCCCACTTTGTGGTCTGGAATTCGGGTTTCATCATATTGGAAACGAGACACTGTTTTACAAACCATAAGATTGGGAGCGTGCTTTTCCTTTACTTTTATCAAATTTGAATGAAATACATTACTTTGCTCATATGTTGTTGTAGTAATGTCTGCATTTGTTCTGTGTAGCGGTATATTTTACAATTTCCTACTACGAATCTGTGTAAAGATCTGTAGTGTTTGTACATGCTACTTGTAACAATATTTGTGTGCACATAATACTATTGATGTGAAAGCAAAGCATCTACTCTTGGTCTATTATACAGTTAAGTATTACTCTCCAACCACAAACAGACGAATTCAACCACTCGTCAGCATTATACAGAAGTAAATATCATCTCCTCAACCATCCGTTTTATTAGAATACGAAAACATGAGGACTGTATTCCATTGCAAAACCAAATAACCATAAGTTCCTGTAAATATGCGCCTGCAAATGATAGACAGACGTATATGTAAAGAGGTTTAACAATTAGGTATATAAATATCATAGAACTGTTTGTTTGTTTCACAGTACTTCGAACTCCACATATTTATATTGTAATTAGAAAAATGTGTCAAATATAAGTCGAAGAAGGGATCACACATATTTTGTGGAAGGTATTAATTTCACAAAACCATAGCATATACTAATATTTCATACCGCTACGTCAATATGAATAGAAGGTAATCTAGTTTTGACGACCCATAATGGGAACATGTATACTTTAAAATGTGTTTGTTGAATGGGGTGGGGGAAGAGCAAATAATATAGTGTTTACACTCATCCACGTCAGAAAGGGAAGTTAGGGGCTACA
The DNA here is from genome assembly GCA_019776185.1 of Plutomurus gul. Taxonomy (NCBI): domain Eukaryota; kingdom Metazoa; phylum Arthropoda; class Collembola; order Entomobryomorpha; family Tomoceridae; genus Plutomurus; species Plutomurus gul. The sequence goes on along the minus strand of JABASC010000021.1, from coordinate 38,378 downwards.
AATATCCCACATAAGTGTGTACGCTTCTCTGCGTTCGCACACATGAACTGCCAGGAAGAAGATTTATTGTACTAATTCCTTGCCTTACTGCAAGTTAACCGAAAGCTGAATCCTCTCTGTATCTGTAAGTTCCACTGACAGTACCCAGAAATACATATTCGCAGTTGCGGGTGAAAATGCGGTCTTTTAAATTACGCAACACTAGGTCTGAGCTGTAGTAGTTAGCTGTACCTATGTACATCTATCTCTTTCTCAATGCACGTTTAAGCAGCTTCGCGTATAATAATGCAGAGTCACAAGTTCGCAACAGTACGTACTAACTCTTACCACATAAAGTTAGAAATACAGACAGAATTACGCTGTACAGTGGAATGCAACGTAAATCAGCATTAGTATCAAAATCGAACTCGTTTTTCCCAGGCCAAGCGTTCTACCCTATTTGGTCTCGTTCCACTAGCAATCAATGAGGAATGAGCGAGTGGGAGCGAAAGATCTCGTTTGAACGAAAACCAGTCAGCCAAAATTTATTGGATTGAGCTTAGCTTAACTTACTATTTTCGATGCGGCTTGGCCTTTGCGTAAACATAGTAAGAGACAGAGAGAGACTACAGAACTGGCTTTTGACTTGTTTCGCGGGGTCTCACCGCAACGCTCTATTGCGTAGCGGACTGGTGGTAGCAAAAACTCATCGGACAGACAGACTTCGAGAGAGTTGAGCGGAACAAAGCCCCCGTCGAATTCCAAATCAAGTGAATCGAATGTGACACGATGCACAATGTAGATTCAGCAGAGAAATCAATGAGTGCACTGGATTGGCATAGAAGTGGCCATGTTCTACTTACTTGTCAGTGAGTAGTTCTCCTCGTCTACACTGCTAACAATGCGAATTGCCTTTTTCCAATTCTGGAAGGATGAACTTGTTTCATTATTTACTTTCATTCATCTGTCACTTCGAGTTTCAATTGAAAACCTATCCTCCAACACAAACAGCTCACTCTTGTCAATCGAAGCAACGCCTTATTTTCTCCCAAGGAACGTTACACATATAGACTACGTATGTATATGTATGTCTATGGTGTAATTTGTCGAACCTGTACGATATATTTAATAATAACAAAATTGTTGAGGCACCTAATCCACGAATTGAAATAGTAAGACTGTGCTTTGTTTAAGAAGGCGTTAATGTTGCTGTTAATGATACCATCAAAGTGTAGTGCTTCACTATAGCTTCACTTCAGAGGAAACGTACACGTGGAGACTGACGATGGTTGACAACAGAGACACTCACTCACTCTCAGCCTAACGACGGTTCAGACGAGTTTCTGTCGACCGACTAACTTCGTTTCGGGTACAAATCTGTGACTACTGGGATTCACTGGAGACAGAGAGCACTCTCACCATTAGCAACGCCATAATTGACGTTTACAAAGCAAAGTGAAGCAAAGTATTTATAACTTGTGCACATAGGGTTGAGTAGTTGCTGTCATACAACGCTAATCTTAAATAAGTATACTATATAGAACTATTCCAAATCATTAATATACATGTACTGTAGTCAATTTCATAGTATTGACGTAAGAGAGTACGTAATTGCGCGAGGTCAATTCCATCTGTATCAGGCAGATTGCGCATCTGCAACATCACTATCACGCTACTCAAAAATTTTAAAATTCTTATTTCTAAGTAAGAGGCAAGGTCAATATCCTGTTTTTCTAAAAAGGAAAACCCAACTCAGGTTTAGGGTAGTACTGTAAATACTAACACAAATTATTCTTTGAAAATTAAGGCTTCACCTCAGAATTGGTAATGATTGATTTGGTTATTGACTCGTCGAGGTAAACATTTCCAATAAAATGAGCTTTCAAAGCACGATTTTAATTGCAATCAAATTATCGACAAGGTTTTCCAGAAGAAGATATTTGTTGAATGTCGAAAGCTAGCTCGAAAAATAATAAATTATAATTTGTTGAAAATGTTTACCTCGAGATTGAATCACCAAATCAATCACTGACTATTATTATTAATGGTAGCAAAATATCATTTTAGCAGCATTAATTGAGCGACGCTGTTCGAGACTTGTTCGTGAAGGCACTTACTCACAACAAATGCTGTAGTTTGTTCCAAAGTGGAAGGCTAAAAGTGCGAGAAAGAGAATTGTTGGGACTACTAGTCAAGTAACCTGGTAGGGGGAAAGCATAGAACGTAATTTATGAATTAGTATACCTACTGTAGATGTCTTGTGCTAAAATTCATCGCTCTTAAGTTGCTACTTAACTGTAGATAGCGATGGAATGTTGAGAATGACGGGCGCCTCACTCTCTCTCGTAATGCCCATGTGATAAAGACCAATTAAAGAGAATAGGAAAGTGCATTAAGTTACTAATGAAATGTAATGGAACACTTACCTAGAGTTCTGGCTGCTTTATGTTCGTGTTTCCATCGTTGTTGTGATCGGTTGTCACAAACTGCGGTCGATGTCGAACCTGCAAGCATAAAGTAAACCATTCACTCATTCACATATAATTACTTGTATTGTAGCACCTCATAACTGTACACAGGATACAACACAATGGCTACTATAGTCAGCGCATTCTACTTCCATACCAGCACATTTGTATGCACACACGAGATCCAAGACCTTCGAAATCCTATCTCTGTTTAAACGACATATGTAAATACATCTCTCTATAGGTACATGCACAATAAACATAACTTTTCTATTTACAATTTCGTAGCCCTGACCAGGCGTATATATCTTGTTGGCACATGAGCGTGATATACAAATTGGATTGTTTTTAACCAAGTCGCCCCTCATTCTACCACACGGACAAACCGTGCTTTCCCTATTCTCGGTACACAATCACATTGAATTTACAACCATTACGCTTATTGATTACGGTGGTCAAGTCGCAACACTTTTACCTTCATAATGTACGACACCTTGTATATCCTGCTGTTTCTAAAACTCACACAGCCACAATTTAAACTATTTAAGCTTCGCTTATACTATTGCAACATATTCCGAACCACTAGAACGATGACTGGCTTGAACTGTCATAAATAATACGCTCACATTTTAGCGATAAGGAAAACGTACATTAATTTAAACATTAAATTCTTTAATGGGCTGTTTCGCTTTATGATTACCTAGTAGTAGCATTTGATGAATGTATGGTAGCACAACGCGTTCATTGTGAAAGCAATCGATGCTATTAAGAGGTAAATAAAGGCTATGAGCCACTTTTAGACATATTAAGGCGCCTACACAACAACATACACATACACACACCACTGTGATATATAGTTCAGCATTCAGAAACACAAATGACAAAATGTAGTAAACGAAGGATTTTGGATGGCTCTGAAGAGTATATTTATATAGCATAAGGTGGATTTAGACAATTGTCAGGGACACAGGTATATATAGATATATCCTGAAACAACATTGACTCAACTTCTTTTCACTGTATAGTAGATAAGAGCGGACAGTTCGGCGCTTTCCTTCAATCAATAACCAAAAAGGCAAAAGCCGACTACAGCCCTGTATGCACAGGCTGACTAGCTAGACAATGGTCTGGAGCGTAGACCGTGAGAAAGTTCTCTTTATGATTTATGAGTTGCTCTTTTGTGCAAACAAGGCAGAAATTCAGGATAAAACTTGGCTAGTATCATGCTGTATACCGTATCACGTACAGTCTCAACATACGTACTCCAGCAAGAAGTCAGTGGGTGTACATCCATGCACATATAGTATGTAGCAGTAGTAGTGTGTAGTAGTAGCGAGCAGCGATTTAGATTTGATTGTGTGCAAGTGGTTAGGTTTGATCTTGTCGGGTGAGAAAATATCTCTTAGCCCCAACTCACTCTCTACCCTCTAGTATGTATGTATGTAGTAGTATAGACAAATACATACACACACTCAACGAAATAATGCCGACTACAATACGCTATCACACATGCATTCAACCGTGAAAAGAAAGCATGGATCTGGGAGAATGAAGTAGGTGCTATAGTCATATTACATACTAAATAGGCAACCCCCACTATTAATCTGTCTATATATAGGATTTATCCAGGTATATCTGTAGTAGCTACTACTTAGTACAACAGTGGGAGTCGCACGAGTCAAGTCATTCAAGTCGGCGGAGAGTAAGCGTCGAAGCTGACTGTAACCCGAGCCAAGTGAAAAATGACAAGCAGCTCTTTACCTACTCAATGGAAGTTAATGGTTCCTTCCTTTGGCTCCCTGTCAGACAATTTCCTTTTTGCGATTCTCTTTGCAATTTCATGAATGAGCCGCCACCCTCCCTTCTTATACACGACACTCAAGCTCAAAGTGAGTCTCAGTGCTAATCAAGTGGATGATCCCGTCAAATCAAAGGAAAGCCCTTTATCATGCTTTTAACTCACTGCTAAATATGTTGATTAGGCAGCTGTATCTTTTATCCGAAATTTGTTTTCACGTGCTCCCCCATGCCAATAAGAATAAATTATTCCGACCTTGGTACAGTGTGCACTTAACTAGAAACCATATTAGTAGCTGAAGCTGGAATAGTATTTGCATTTGGAGTGGTGGTGTAAGTATACTTACTAGGATCATGCTTAAATACATACGTACACATACCTAAATAATAGTAGTCATGAGACCGCACACAGTACACACACAAACAAATATTAAGGCAATGGTAGAAGAAAGTTTTGGGATTTAATTCGTAGTAGTTGTAGATTTTGTGCTTCTTTGTGCACCGTGGAGCGGGTGCGGGTGAGGGTTAGTCTTAGATTGTTTTTGAGCAATTCCCATCACTTGAGCTCCTTTGAAGAGAAAACAAAGAGGAAAGACTACGGTCCTCTCTGAGTGGCATGCAATGGGATCGGCCAGCTCAGGCAAGACAAGCCTCTTGTTATTTTAGTAGTGAGCGATGTAATATGCATGCAACTTGGGAGACAGTAATGTGAAAGTAGAGAGAAAGTTTTCCGCGGAAGGAATGCTAAGAGAAAGAGACAACAAAAGAACTTGTCTGGCTACGAATAAGCTCCGCTCTGACGAACTACTACATTATCACATCACATTTACCGTGCCTTTGTCGTCTCGCACCGTCAACCCATTTCTCCTGTCTTTTTAGTTACATTACCTTTGCAAAACTTGCCTTTATGCTCATTACTTTTTACCTGAGCCAATGAGAGACTCCTGTAATATCTCTCTGGCATTTCAACAGTGTCATACATATCTAGTACTCGTGGTGGTCCCATACCGTGCTAACTTTTCGGGTGCAACTGCTGTTCCTATAATATGGGAAACGGCTAGCTAACTCCACTTGCCTCGACTACATTAAATCTACCTAATCTGCGCTCATTACAACTGTGCTCATAGTTAAGTATGTTACGTATAGCATAATTCAGGTTCTGTGACAAGTAACTCAATGCAAGACAATTTAGAATGTCTGGAGATTGTACATTATGTTATATGTGTAGTAGTTGTGAGCTATCCACAGGACTTTTAGTAATAGAGTTTTCCGAATTCATGCAATGAAGTACGTATGTTCTCATGCTCTATTTCCTGTATGTAGTACAATGTGCAAAAACTAGTAGCCCTCGGAGCATTACACATATATACAAGTAGTACAGTATGCACAACTTTCTCTTCCGCACTTATGGCCATCGTATTACATTAAATTATATCAGATCACATTAAAAAACTTTTCCTATTTTCAGGATAATGAAGGAAAGAGTTTACAGAACACAACGTGGCAATAGGGGCGTATGGAATAATAAAGAAAATAGAAGTGGAAAGTGCGAGCAGTTGAGGAAGGGCACATTGACACAGGTCATCGAATAAATGTCAGAACAAGAACGGGAAACGCTCAATTAAGCGTCTTGCTCATTGCACTTTAATAGCAGCGCTTCTGGGAAACGAAAGTGCTGGACTGGATGAACTATTCCTTTCGTCGTTATTTCCCATAGGGTATTTCCAATTCTATCGTTTTACTAAATGAGACTCTGGCCGACAAACTCCAAAGAATGACTGAGTTGGGGTGAGACGCTTGTAGTGGGAAAAGTCTTCACTAAAGGAGATTCTCCGTTGTTACCACCATACTTAAAATGAAACCTTATACTACTCTGCCCCTAAATGCCTGCTACAAGATTAAAGCAATGTTAACAGGGTCCTGCATGCTGTATATATTATAGAGTGTTCTCCATCCACACTTGGTATTGGTGTATAGTACAGTCTACCAGCATATGGGTCTTTGGGTTAGGGAGGGGTTTTCAGGGGTTTTTGGTCAAAAACCCTTGGAAGGAATAACTTCACCCATTGGGTTTCAGGTATTTGTTAAAACCAAAGACTGCTAATTTATGAATATTATTGGTGTAAATTTTGAGCACATCATATTACATATCATATTTTCAATCTAATCCTAATTCTATAGCAATAGAATGAATGCCTCAGCATACCCCTATGCTTAAAACCCCAATCCCATGGTTTTTCGCTCCGTGATACGGACCCATATGAATGTAATAGAAAGTCCAAAATTTCCTGACTTATACCCTCTTTGTTGTTTATTATGCTATAGGTATGTAATATTGAATTATCCACAGCCACACCGTTGTCTTTTTGGAAAATTAAGTATGTATTATTTTCAAGAGGGTCGACTCTCGCTCTCTTTCAACTTACGTAATCCGATCAAATAACATCGTCCCACTTTCTCCTTTGTTTTCAGGTAAATAAGAGATTAGACACAGGTGCAGCCGACCAAGAGGCACTACATTTTAATATAGCAAACACCATTGTTGAGAGCTAAATATCTCAATTGCACTTGCGGATACATGAAAAGGCACAGGCAAAAAGTAAGAAAATAGTGTACCTACCGAATTATGCAGTGGTTGACCAGTACAGATGCAAAAATTAAATACAACAATGAACACTGAACACCCGTCTCAATGTTTTGTAATCTCTAACAATTAACAGAACTTATGGTTGGCAATAACGCTCAGATATCATTAGAATATCTGTATGTCATTTATAGATGAAGATGTGTAATTTAACACTGTTTTTACGTGTAAATCTATTTATTTATATGAAATATTTATTTGTGGATTGGATTGGGGGAAACAGAATGAAGATTTCAAGTTTCGGAAATTAAATTAAATACAATTTCTTTTAATTCAAGTGGATAATTCTACGTTTTGCCACGCTCACGAGTCCTTGATCTGAATCTATTTTATTAGCCAAGCAAGTATATCTGACAGTTAGCTCCACAATTAGGTTAGAGTTACTGTAACAGTATGTACGTAGTCATGCTTCTACCGACAACATTCGACATATGTAAATAGGTGTCCTATAGATATTGCCAAGCGAAAGGTTGGTCCAATCGTATCGCTCGAAAAATAGGGCCAAACGTTTAAACTCGATATATTGAGCCAAAGTGTCCATTTACGGTTTGTGTACCTCTCTATTCAATATTGCGCTTCATTAATAATAACACAAACACAATTTTCAGCCTACGTGAGCAATTTTTTTTCGTTATAGAGAACGATTAAAAATTTCGTATGGACTACAGGAATCGAACCTGTGATTTTCGCTTTCAGGGCTACACACCCATCATGAGTCCATCACCATGCCTTTCGGCATTATACGTTCGGCATTATAATATTACATTATATTACAATATTGATTTTTATAATAATGAAATACTAGAAGTCACCCGTCTCTTGAAGAGACGGGGCAAATACGGCTCTGCTGGCGAGATTCATAAAGTGTGCAGCAATAGATGAGGTTCTACTACAAATTCATACAAGTTAGAAACCATCATCCCTTAGTGCATTTAGAGGTGCGTTCGGGTACCACTTTTGTAAACCCGATCCGTCGAAATTCAATTTGAAGGGGTTAAAATCTCGAACCCGTCTCTTCAAAAGTCGTTATGCTGACCAGTTTCATAAAGTTTGCAGTCAAAGCTGTAATTTTGTATACTTATGACATTTAGTGTCCAAACAAAGTTTCCAAAGTTTTGGCAGCCAGTAGTTAATTAACTGAATAAGATTTGTCAAATCTTTATTCCAATCTTAATATGTAAGATGAGCTTTATTATTTGTGCGTTTATTTGTTTATTATTTCAGCATTAATTTATTTGATAATCGTGTTCAATTTAGTCGAATGAAATTAGTTAATTAGCTGAATTAAATTGCCTTTATCTATGATTCAAGCCCTTATAAAGTCATAAACTTTGAATTATTATTGCATACGATTATTATTGGTAAATTTCGTGTCAATTTTGGTGCGAATGAGAGCGAATTTTGAGAGCGAGTTGCAATGAAGCATGTTAGGTGGCCTCGCATTGCACAAATAGCTGGTCGCTCCCCAGTCAGCCAGCCATATAGAACGTCCGTTCATTCCTCGTTTAATGTAATATATAATTAGATACATAATACATAAATCAGTAATATATGTACGCCACATATATTTTATTATATATAATATATTAGATGTACGCGTGTACGCCACATATATTCTATAATATATAACATTAGTAAAATCTATATGTACGCCACGCCGGTTTGTGTACAAGGCCTATCTAGACTGCCTACTGCCTACATACGGATGTCCTCAGAATAAGGAAGTGAAAGTCCATCAGATGTAGACGGACTCGCCATCACTTTCCTGCCTGCTGATGTAAAGTGAGCTTACATATGTCGGGGAAGCATTTTATCCCTCTCAAGCAGGCTGCAGCTAAAATACGGTACCAGTGTAGACCATAGAGCCACATTATTAGACAGAATGAATGCGAAACTTATTACATTATGAATTTTAGTGTGCACTAGATGTTTGTTTACATCATATCATCAAGTAAGATATGTAGACAACGATTATCAAGTAATTACGTAAATATATAAACGCGAGAAGTGTAGACAGTACTCAAGCAAGAAATTGAGCAAGTGCTTATTCAGTTGACGGTGCTCCCATATGTAGGATAATTCCAAGTAGGCAGTCTAGATAGGCCTAGATATATTTCGCTTCATTAATACACATTTCACTATATTACAATATTGTTTATTTTAGGTTAGGTTAATTTACATTGTAAATTTTACACTGAATATAATTTTTAACCAATCCTTCCTGTATGTATTTATACGTTTGGTTCAATTTATCTAGCTTAAACGTTTGGCCCTATTTATCGAGTGAGACGATTGGACCAACTCTACATTGGACCCAATTTTGCTTGGCCCAATCTATCGGTTATCATGTAAATAGTATCTAATATTTTAACCTCCCGTCATTAAGCCGTAGATATTCACTCTCTACGAGAGTGAATCCTGTCACCAAAATCCTAAAAGCCATCTTTAAATATTTATCTCGGAACTAAATATGTACATATAATAGCGGGAGTATTTAGAAAAACAATTAAAATGAAATGCCAGCAGATTCAAACAGTAGACATTTCCGGTTAGTGACGTTCACATCCTCCTACGAAGCAAGCTCCCACGAAATTCAATCCCCTGTGTTTCATCTCTCTTCGAGCAAAGTTTGGGTACAACTTTCACCTCAACTCACCTCAATTAGGATTTTGCTCCTCCCTTAATCCACTCCACTTTCTGCAAAATCTAAGTTTTTAGGGCCATCATGCAACCTCATACACTTTCATTTACGGATCATGCCATACAGTTATAAAGACTCGTACGCGTGGTAAAAGTATGAATCATGTATAACCACTGGTGAGATGGGAGTGGCAGCAATCTTATGTACGTTAACGTGACAAGTATTGCTTAAACACATGATCCAGCTCATTTCATGCCCAATCCTAAAGTAATTGAAAGCAATGTGTATGATCACAAGAACTAATAGTGTAGGTCAGTCTTTGAAATAAATAAAAAATTAGCCGTACTTTTTCCTATTTCGTATTAGAGCCTTTTTCATTCATCAGTTTATATCGATTTTGAGATGCTCGAAGGGAGGGAAAGCTACTTTCAACCTAGTTTCGAATATACTTTCTAATAATTAAGCTGGAGCATTATTTACAAATCGGTATACCAACTGTCTGGAAGTGTTGTGGCAATTATTTTCCTTTCTATGTGTTATGCATTCACTAATACATATACCAAAGACTACTTGAAAATTTGTCGGATATTGCAACAGCACATACTAAAACAGACTAAGTATAGTAGAAGTAACGTTGTAAAAGTAAAATTCTATAGCCTATGTATCTCTTTATGATTCATGATAGAGAAGTCTGCGTTTTCATAAAAATACTGCTACTAACTAAATATATATGTACATCAAGATAATATGGTACAACGTTGAACAAACTTTTGCTCTACTATGAATGTGAAGCGTACAAGTACCTTGTAGGCACACATCGATACGTAGTATAAAGTCATGTAGAGTGAAGGATAATATTTTGTTTGTGGAGAGTGTCTCGATGCTCTCGAGCTTTCGCTCAGTGCAGTCGCAGTCGAATGTGTATTGTGGAGAGTCGGAAGAAAAAGGATGAAACCTCATTTAAAGTTCCGCTCAAAATATTCAAATTTAACTTGGAATTTATTCATTCATTATTCAATAGCAAATGAGTACAAATAAAATACTCTTGATTTTTCTTATCATAAAATCCACTTCCTCACAACTGCCATGTTGGTAGTTTTAATAAGTTTCCTTTTGTGCCCATGAATGAAATACACATTTTCCCCAGACACTATTGTAGGATTGCATATTTAATATCATCTTTTTCCTTACCCGTCCACCTGTATATGTACAGTCAAATTGAATTTTGAGTCGCAACACTAGGAATCTTTGTTTTCAGACTTTCTGAAATTTTAGCATAATTTTCAAAGAACATTCCCCAGTTTGATAGGACTTTAGTGACAGTGGCTACGCCACTGATTCAATCGTAGCAAACAAAATGTATGTAGCTAGTGAAACGGTGTTTCCCACTGTGTCTCTTTAACTTCATACCCTTATTCTGTTCCTTTTCCAATAAGACACAGAGACACCAGTTTTTACCGTTGCGGATATATATTTTATTCAAAAGGCAGAAGTCTATAAATAAGAGATATCAAGATTCTCTTTAGATAGACGAATTCAATGCAAAGCTCATTTACATAAGTACATTTTATAGAGTTGAGTCGAGTCTCAACCAGCAAACAACCATCGCCAGGAACACCCAACTAACCATCCTATATAAATCAATAGAAGCTTTTCTTGGCATATGAACGAAGAAGGAAGTGAAACGTAGTTTTCATAGAAAAAGAATTTTTTCTAATATCTCTCTCTTAAAGAGAGAGGGAGAGAAATTTCAACTTGTGCATTTTATATGTTTACGATTCCATTTTCCTTCTGCTGCAAAGGGAAAGGAAGAAGGGAAATATTTTTGGAAAATATACTTTGTGCATGTTTGCTTGCTACTTTTGGATTATGTATAGACGAATGCTTTAGATTACTTGCATTTTGACTGTAGATATTTGGGATTTGAATTGAAACATTTTCATAATACTTTGGAAAGGATTTAGTACTATCACATTCACGGACATACCTACATAGTTTTCTTCCAACATAACGTTTTCCAAAGGCATTACTGACAATAAGTATGCAAACACTCGAGATCCATTGTTTATATACCATTATAAAAAAGCTCTCCTGCGACCACTCGTAAATAACGCTCATGAACCATAGGCTGATACGAGTCGTTCAATTGTGTACTGATCTGGCAATCTCACTAACCGCCATCGTTAAGGGCACTTATTTATACATGACGTCTAGCATCTACAGCAGCTTACGATATACATGCTATATATGTATGTGTATAGACGTATGTGCAAGCTCAAACAGAGATACTGTGAATTCTACATATATAAGATTGGGAAAAAATGAAATGTGAATTACTAACTACTGATAAACGATATAACAGATCCTTCATAATATTAAATGGACTTAAAATTGAAACTAATCTGTAGATTGCTATCATATGTTATGCAAGTGAGAATGTTATGGATTCTTCCATAACAACATTAAAACTGTTTAAAAAGCACTTTAAAAATTGCGGATTAGATTATATAATGTACTTACTGCAATACTAATGCATTCGTTTCCATATTGGGTAACTTCCCGAGTCACCGGAAACATAATACAAAAATTACCCTGAATCTCTACGTTAAAACATGATGCGAGGAAGTGAATGGAGTATAATGACATATGTAATAGTATGTAGCTAGTAGATTTGGACTTGTTTCTTTATCTGTCGGCATTATATTTATGATAAAGATGATGGCTTTCGTCCTGCAACATTGCTATGTCTATCTGAATTATTAGATGTCTCGAATTAGAGCTCAGTCTCCCGTCATGCAAGCAGAAATGTGTAGTCACAGGCCAAAAGTTCTTCTGCTTACAAATGAAGACAAATGGACAAATGCAATTCGTTAGACAGAGAAATGTCACTTGCGTCTCAGCAATGCGAATATGTGTAAATTATTTGCATACAGAGATACACTGGTGCAAACAGTGTTACTTCGTATACAAACACAACATAATCTCAAAAACAACAACGGTAGTAGTGCAGAGTGCAGTGCACACTGCAATGAAATTCATTTTAATTATGGCTACTAGGCCTACATATATACATCATCAGCAGTGTCTATTGTGTATTCACTGCAAGTTGATACACATTGGATTTTGGATTTGCATACAAACTATACAGAGTAAACGTCCACCACACGATGAGAGAACCGAGAAAGTGAAGACATCACTCGGTACTCTCAATTGAAGAATAATGTAGCGCTGTCTGACTAAACAATTAAAGCAGCGAATCAAGCATCATCGAAATCCCTTTATGTACTCTCTCACAGTCTCATGAATATACATCACCATCTCTTCATTCAGCTTATTCTCTTCTAACTTGTCGCTCTTCGCTATCATCGAATTTTCTCCTTTGGCACTTTCGCTTTATGGTGCGATGAGATAAAATTACCTTACACTCCTACACTAGATTACGTAGGCTATTTACCTATGTCCCATTTCAGGTACTACTGCACTATTTCCAGTAGTACATATATTGTGATAACGCTGGTTTGAATTACATTCGAACTTCATATAACGTACCACAAATTGAGAAGCAGCTCTGAGTAAACACGGAAATAAATATGGTTATACTTATAGTGATGCTAAAATAATAATTATATACCTCTGCTTATCTGCAAGTCGTACAACACATCTCCTTTATGTATAGTATTCCTGGTTTCCCCCTTTGTGTCCACTCTAGCATAGAACACACGACGATTGTCATTGCAGTGCAGTCTAGTACCCAGTGTTTCGTTTTGACCGGCTTTTTTCAATTTCGACCGTGGTTAAAACCGGTTAAAACCAATTTCAGCCGGTTTTAAAACCGGGTGATTTAATGGTTTTAACCGGTTAAAACCGGTTGAAATTGATTTAAACCGGTGGTTTTGACCGGATGGTTTAAACCATACGAAACACTGCTAGTACCCAGCTTCCGGTATTGCCGAAGACTGTATCAACTGTTTACTGACACACGAAATTTGCTTGCGAACCGCTCAACCATAAAGATGCATGCGTTTTACCTTTGTGCAAAATAGGTTTGCTATTAGCTATAGGTACAGTTGAGGAAACAAGTTTAAATATATGTCCAACCTATACCCCGCGGGCTCCTTCTGCAGAGACTCATATACATACATCCTCAGAGTTGAGTGCATTGTTGTTTTCTACACTATTACTTTCATTTCCGTCAAACACCTATATTAAATGGGTAATATACAAAATGACAATTAAAACGATTCATAATTTTGAGAGGGCATTGATGAAAACTTCTACACAATACACTCTTGATAGCATACGGCTAGTGTGTGGCTATACGCATACAAGTAGCCACAATTAAGTATCAATGCCTAATTTTTAAGGAAATAACGCCCGGATTTCTTTTACACGTTTCAACCCACGCAATAATATTATCCAGAAATAATTGAATGTGTAGCTTCAATCGGATTCTAGTTTTTCGTTAACCTTGTTCAGTTGGGATAACATGAGAATGAGATTCCTCTTGGCAATATAAATTAATGTTCCACGATTTCATATATACATTTTATCTGTAGGGAGTACAAAACTCATTCATACTTTAATCATAAGCGTTCAATCACGAATTTTCATAATTCTGCCGATGTGTAGTAAGTTTAGATTTTCGCTACACCAGCAGTCTATTTTGTGTTATAAGTTACAGTGCTTTTTAGAGTTGATTATTACTACTGGGAAATGCAATGTGCAGGTCTGCAGTGGGATTTGGGTTCAAATTACTGCTGTGATAGACATGTTTTTGATTGGGTAAACCGCAGATCGCTGTGCTGAAAAATCTCATTATAGGAGTCCACGAATAGGTTTTACTACTAGAAAGTCAATTGCTTGCTATACGTAAGTTATACTGTGCCTGATTCAGTCAGTTGTAGGGAAATTTTATTTTACTTTCTATGGCGTTCTTATAACTGTATGTTCAATGTTCACCTAATAAGTTCAGTGAGGTGCCTTTCGACTTACATAAACTAATTATTCTCGACCGCAACATCTTTACCTTCTACCAAGTCTCTTATTCAACACGACTTCTTATATTGAACTTAATTTATTTTGCCGGAATCTGGAATCTCCGTTTCATATCATTCAGTTCTCCTTGCTTTACTAACGAATAACTTCATTTCACTCTCCGAATATTGTAGGTACGCAATAAAATTCCCAAATCCGTTCTTGCAGCACGCATGACGGAAAGTAATATAGTATTTAGTATTCTTAAATGAAAATATAATTCCTTGATGGTAAAGGGGAGAATTTAAACCTAAATTTAAGAATAATTTGCTTAATTTTTTTTATCAGTGCACGTTCTTTTAGAAGTTCTTATGGCATACTTACTTTAATCCTTTTCCAACTGCACCTTATCCTTTAATGCATTTACTAAGAAAAACTAATCTTAAAAACACAAGTCATTTAATGTTTAAATATAGTACAAAAATAATTTTATTTTTGTTGACTACTCAGTAAAAACTGCTGTCCCTCCAAAAATGCCTGACCCACCAATTCCTTACTACAAAGTATAATTGAATATCAAACATTTACCGATGGATTAAGATCTTTGTTAATATTGTCCAAAATAGTGTAAAAAACTAAAGATACCTACGACATATAAAAACTAATTGCACTTTTGTGGAAAATTTTATTGTGGTTTAATGAGCTATGTATATTCCATATTACTGATTGTGAGTTCCGTTACAAGTGGAATCCGAAACACATTTCGGATTCCAAGATGGTGATCTCTTTTCCTGAAAAGAATGAAATCTATTTTTCAATGCATTTAAATGAGGTAGAGGGCAATTTGTTGAATAAGATGAGTGACTAATATCAGACAAATCGAATGGGTGCCCAAAATTTGCTGAAAGTGCTATATAATGATAAAAATATAAAGTCCATACAACATGTCGGAAAGAGGTTTGACTCAGCCGAAACCCCATTGGTATACCGAATCGTTGTAGTTGTTGTTTGTGTTGTAACATTTTATCCGAAGGAGTTCAAGTGGATTTGCTTCTCGACAATGACTTCTTTTTATCCCACTTTCTCCCACTGTTATCAGTCTGTAATAAGTATTTGCTCCTCCTCATGTTTCCCCTTGGCCGAGGATATCCGAATCCGCTTTCGACAAGGCTAATATTGTTGTCAAGTGGGAATTCAACTTTGGATTTCTGGATACAATGGAACAACAACGACTACGACCTACCAAAGAATGAAGTTATGGCTTTTCGGACTCACTCAGAATATCAAATGCAGCAATATGACTTTATGTAAGGTAAAGTTTATTAGTCAGTCACCCAGCTTCCTTTAGCAAATTGGAATCCTTATAATGCTAATGCTGCAATTTAGTAGAAAATTCGATTTTCTTCCACTATGCGTAGTATATCCCTATCAGGATTGGTAATTTAATATCTTGTTTTTGCAGCCGTCATAACTCCCTTCACAGACAGAAGACAATGAAAAGATATCAGTAGAACCACAATAAAATTCCCTATAAAAACGTTTGGTTGGCTATGATTTCCATTTAAAGTTCTCTTGCAGCTACACACTTGCACATAAATGTCATAATTTTTTTACTGTCCTTAGAATGGTGAAACACAAAAAAGACACCTGAGATAATAAATCAATTGATTAAAGCAACCCGTAATATGAATATTCATTGACAAATATCGAAAAACAAGTCCACCTGCACTAATATCGTCAGTTGTAATTCCTTGACCCCAATCTATTTGCGGTCTATTGCCTAAGCGTACTGGTGACGTCGCAATTCAAATCGCCGATAATCGGTAATCACAATCAGTATGTATTGGTCGGTGGGTGTCACTTCGTGAAATTGTGAACCATTTTAAAAGTATTTGTACGGTTTTCTTCTTCTATTATTTCCCTTTAAAAGTATTACGTTGAGAGTAGGGATGGATAACTAATCGCAAGAATGAGTTATGATTCCGACAACTAATCTTTGACATATTATGACAAATCTTATCATACTTATACGAGTCTTAATATAATTTGTGAGAGACACGGTTCTATTCATGCAGTCCTTCATTATTTGAGATTGCATTGTGCCGGAAATACTTCGCTTCTGCGGTGCATGCACTGAACACGTATGTACATTGTCCTATTAAATTTAACGTTGTTACAAAACATGTATGTGGATTGCATTTACTTATGCCATCAGCAAGACGATTTGAAAATGCTGTGCTGTATCAACGAATCCTTTGAGAACTTTCACATTTCATTGTTTACTAATGTGAGTAATTCATTAGTGCAAACAGTATCACATAAGCACACTCTGTGCACTGTAAATACTGCATACGTATATTGCCACATCATTATTCAACAATACGAAGGATGGGATGAACATTCCAACCCATTCATGCGGTGGAATTAGTGTGCAAGTCTTTGTCTTAGGAAGTGGAAGGTAGAAAGCCTAGAGGTCGGATTCCTTGTACATCAACTTCCCCGGTTGCCTGGTATCCCGACACACGAATGCAATGGCGGCTGTATCACCTTCCTTCGCTAAATTAGTGGCCGTTAATATATAATATATATTTACATATAGTATTAGTATATAGAGTCTTCTCATACCGACTCAGTCTGTTATTTGTGAGTCGATCACAGTTTGAATAATTGCTGTAGAGGTTTAAATAACTTGGTATCTGCCCCATCTACGTTACTGTAAGAGAAAGATAGATAGCATCGTACATCTCTGGATTTTACCTCGTCTCTATTCCCCGGCAATGCATTCTGCCGGTGGAAAACTTTGGAATTTAATTTATATCTGTAGAAACTCCTTGAAAGACAAATTATGTCCATAATTACGAATGCAGAAGAAAGTTTCTAAATTAAAAATTTTCTATGCTTCACTTGAAAGATAAGTTTCTATGGTCTCGCTCTGCACGAATTAAATCAGTTCAAGGTAACATTAAAGATACTCAATGCTAACAATGTGGGAAAACCTAAAAGGACGAACAGTGTACCAATCTTTCTTTCACGAATTCCCTCCGCCCCCACATGTCAGCATTACTGTCTGGAAAACAAGAGTTTCCACGTGAGAAGATCTCTGCGAGCAGTGAACTACATGGAACATCTACCACCATAAACTACCTATAGCGGTCATTTATTATCCCGGAGAAGCAAACGAGATCAGTCGCTGTCTATCTTCGTCCAATTTGATTCTTCATGTGTTACGGAGAGTAGTTCTCTCACATGCACTTACCACAAAATGGGAAAAATTGCATCATTGGCATAGCGAGTAGAAATATAATACTCGTGTACTGTTATAACAAAGCTAAAGTAGTCTATCGTACTTCGTATACAATTTTATACGTACAATAGGATGTAATCGATACAGTTATAAGTATCAATAAGGCTTAACAATTTCATCTTTCTTCTGTGTGTTTTTTTTACTTGGATAAACACGGAAATGTACACACCTACGCAGTGTACAAAGGAAAAAACTACAGAATCATCAATAATATATTTATGTCTACGTTCCACCTACATTCAAGTGTAAGACTCTCAGCTTTGCACTGAAATTCACGATTGTAATATTACGCTCTCACTTCCCAGAGAGCTTTAAATCGCATTGTATATGCATAAGTACACCGTACACTATCTACAATATGTGTCTGGTGAATTTAGTTGTCATTGAATTGAAGGCAATGAAGACTTGGAGATGAAGAAGAAAAACTGACAAATTCTTGCCCGAAGTAAAAAAGGAGAGAAGATGCAAGACGAAGAAGAGAGAAAGCCCAAAGGAATACATAGAGCGGAGCAGTTCTCTTCCATAAAATAATACAAAAATGAAGTATGGAAGTAGAAACAGTATAATAGTATGTGTGTGTATGTGTGGATAGAGAGCGAGAGAGAATCACAATAGCACACACTGCACACGAGCACATCCAAACATATGACTAACTTTCACTGTGACTCGACTATTTATTTGTTGAGTTTAGATAAACTGGTTGACTTATTGTGATATTCTCGTTGGAAAGTATAAAGTAGTATTACATATTCCATGAAAGTATTTATGTATGTGTGTTGTGGTAGCCTTATCTGTTTATTGTTGCAGTGACATGCTACAAATAATAAGAAAGCAGTACATTCATTGTAACATCAGCTCGCATAGTAAACTGTGCTAAATGTAGTGACTGATTGTGAGCCGTGAGAGAGAGAGAGTGAGCTAGAGAATACGATAGATATTAGTGCGAGAGAAAGAGAGAGAGAGAGCGACGGAGGGCTATGGGCAACAGAACAGACGAGAGAACACTGCAGTATTAGAGTGAGTGAAAGCAACTGTCTCGATTAGTTTATGCCGCTAGCTTTCTTTTCTCAGAATTCGTTTGAGTCTGAGGAGAGTCTCCGCAGGAATCGTGGTTCGTCTCCTTTCTCCCCTCAGTCAGTCCTTTCAGTTACAGTTTTTCTTTGTCTAGCGTCTTGACATCTTACAGAAGACGTAGTGTGAGTGAGTTGGCTTGCTTTTACTCCCCTTCACGTCGCTTGGCTTTCACTCAACAAAACTTCTCT
This sequence comes from Plutomurus gul, assembly GCA_019776185.1. Classification (NCBI taxonomy): domain Eukaryota; kingdom Metazoa; phylum Arthropoda; class Collembola; order Entomobryomorpha; family Tomoceridae; genus Plutomurus; species Plutomurus gul. The sequence continues at coordinate 19,309 of JABASC010000021.1, read as the reverse complement.
ATCTATAGTACTTTCTTACTTTCTCCTTTCACTCCTTTGTGCTCGATGGATAGAGGAACCCTACACTAACACAGAACAGAACTGCAGATCCGCTTGATTTAGTGCACTATATATAGATTATACTGCCGGAGTTACCTTCAACGTACATATAGGAGCTGGAATTTACTCCTTCGTGTGCTGTGGAGATAGTACATGTACATGTATGAGTAGTGCAAAAAGTTGACTTTTGTACCATACTTGGGTGTGTGCCTTGAGTGGTGCATAAACATAGCCATATGGGTATATATATAGTGTAAATAAGAATAGTATAGATTTATAGGTAGGAAAGTTTACTGAACTTCTTTTTAAAATATTCTTCAGGGTGACATATCAATCTGAGTGAGAATAAAATGATAAGGTGCTCAGTGAAGTAGAGCGCAGTCATTTGTTTAACCTAAACCCTGGAATAAGTGAAGTGGTCTAACAACTTGACTTTGTCAAAGTAAAGTCAAAAAACGTCGTGGAGAGATCCGCTTGTCTGTCAGTTTCTAAATGCATGTCTGCCGCCTAACAATAAGAGAGCATTTATTGTGCCACCTGAGCTCCATTGTGTTGTATCCTATTGTCAGGAATCTAAAGAGGTGCTGAAATTGTATTTCTTACCATTTTGAGTAATCTCAGCTCGATATGAGCGTCTATGCGAGGCGGAACGAGACGTACTGTTAACGTGCTGCAGGACTAAACAAGCGGATGTGGAGGAGAGTGCCCGCTTCTGTCGAAGTGCCTCCCGGAAGATCTTCGAGTACATCACTATCATCACTATGGCTGGGATCCAAAAAGAGATCGACGATGACACGAGTGCATACACTGTTACACCAAATCAAAAACAAAATTTATCATTTTATCCTCACAGACATTTCGTCACAAACAAACAGTAAAAGCAGCGCGCCATATGAACCTGCAAAATCAGGTATTCGCTTTTTACGTGTAGAACCAAATAAAGCATAGGTAAAGAACCGAAATTTTACTGAAACATCACACATCGTTTACTGACAAGTTTTAATTTAATTTAATTTAAAAAACTCAGAAAAAAGTAATGTACAAACAGAATGCCTAAATATGTGTTTAATGTTTATATTCAGGTTTGTAACGTTGTAAGTTTTATAAGATGTCAAATGTCAGTAGACTATAACTCATGTGTGTTAGTGGGAGAGTGCAAAGATACTATCAACTAGTAAAATTAACACTACCGCCAGGCCAATTAAGACCCACTTGCACTAACATAACTCATGTGTAGTACACACGTTGTACACAATAAGGAGACTTTGAAAATGAATGCAAAAAAGTGCGTTGGGACGTAGCGTCCGTTAGAATACAGGCGAGTTTTGTTGCTCAAAAAGCGTAGGCAAACCAAATCCCATACATATCCATGTTAATTTTAGTTCTCTCTGATTCCGCCATCGCCAAATCCCATGCTTTATTTTGGCGCTACTTGACTTCTTGCTACGTTTTATTACATGGGGCGAGTTACTCGCCTCGAGTATGAACAAAATCCGCCTGCATTTATAACGTACGCTACGGTTGGGACTAGTATTTACTTTGGTAAACGTTTAGTAAAAATTATCTTCCCGCATCTAATTTTATTTTTACAAACATCCAAGAAGAACGCGGCACACTTAACCTGTTTTTAAGAATTAATATTAATGTACCCCTCGGGTAACGCAATGTAATTTCTCAGTTACATGGAAGCATACCCAAAGGAATATTATGTAACTAAACCCGCTCAAAATAATGGCTATCCATAAGCAAAAACGTGCAATTTGAAAAAATATATAAATGTTTCACCAAATTAGAAAAGAGCATTGTTTGTGTGACTACTGGCTACACTATTGTAAAGCCATTGGATGTTAAGCTTTATTATAGAGAACAGGTAAATTTGTAAGCCTTTTCTTATATGTAAGATCAAAAACAAAATGAATGTCGAATGTAATTAATAAATAGTTTTGCATTAATGAATTAGATGTTTACTTAAAGCATTGTGCAATACTCATTCCTGAGTTTGAATATTGCACCACTTCCCGCGTCTGCGATGGATTACTCCTCCAACTTTACATTACTAAAATAAACCATCGAAAACCACTATGCAAATCTTTCGGCACCAACGTCCATTGCAAAGTAATGGGGAGAGGAGGTGCAAATGGTCTAAAAGCTTATTTTCATGATAAGTCTGGTTATTCACGTTTACACACAGAAGTGTTTTGAATCTCAAGAAAGGCTCTCGCCTAGTCATAATATTCTGCAGGCTAGGTTCTTTTTTTCATTTAGCTAAAACGAAAGGAGAGGGTAATGGATGATAATGTAATATGCATGATTGCATACATTGCAAAGGATCTCTCTCTTGTGAACTCATGGTCGTCTCTGTGTACACATGTATACCCGTATTCCAAGTCCGACTCAACGACTTACAGAAACCATAACGGCATTTTTTTTTACTTTCTTTTCGTGAAGGGACATACGAGGGTATACTACTAAACGGTCTCCATTTATATCAGTTCAATACCACAGACTGCAGTCATCATTATAATGTCTCATAGCAGCAAGCATGTGAGTTCATTTTATTTTCTGGCTTTGGCTCGACTACATACCACCACTATTATTCCTGATGGAGATGGAGCGTGAACTTAACTACACAGTACTAGAGCAAAGTGATGTTAGTCCCTGTTTGTGTCTACTACACATATAGTGGGCAAACTGGATATGGAATATATACTCCATATCCTTTTACTGAATTTGTGTCTATATTCACTAATATAATTTTCGTATTTTAAGCACACTTTTATGCTAAGGCTGGTGGTTCGTATGCTTCTTACTTTTTGAAGTGTTTGCTGGCTTGCTTTATTTTCTTCTCTCCGCTCCCATTAGTAATAAGGGAAAGTGATGCGTGGAAGAGAACGGGAAAAGTTGTGGAGACATGAGACCAGAGTTCACGGCTGATAGATGTGAAATGAAAATGAAGAGTTAACGTAATGTAAGGCAAAGCAGCAGAAATAGACGAGAGGAAAATATAGATCCGCCGATAAAGGTAAGATTGGTGGCTGCAAGTTATATAAGATGCAAAACATTGGATACAAGGAGAATATCCGACTGCCATTATGAAATTTGCTGTCATGTCACCTACCAACCAAACTTTTTCCACAATATTTGCTACGTAGTCTGAACTAAATTGAAAAGTACGTTACCCGCTATCGGCTCGGTCCTAGTAGAAAAGAAATGACACATATGTGGAGCAGTGCTAAAGGGAAAGTAAGCTGTGCACACTGTGAAGCCAATGTTAATACATCCACCATACACAGAAGTACACGTGAAAAGTAAACTTGTGTGTGTGTGTGTGTGTGTGTGTCTACTGTGCAAACACACACATTCATTTCATTTCGGTGAATTTCGAGCGTGACATTGCATGACTGCATGCAGATATAGCAGTACGATATTTGTGGATCAAGCCGGAACACATTCTATTCATAGTTCGCCTTATATATGTATAGATCTGAAGATAGACTCTCTCTTCAAAACACCGTCTCAATATTTCACCTGATTCTTTCTCCGTGCTGGAAGTCTTTATCTAACCAAACAGGCGTAAACAACAGACGCAATAATTCCTCAAAGACACTCGTTTACTCCAACTCTACCTGGTACTCTCCCTCTCTCTGCCGTTAGCCAGCAGCAATGTAGCACATGATTTATTCCAACTGAAATGTCAGTTGTGGATATAGTATACTTTTGTGTATATGTAACTAATATAGTGAGACACGCCCACTGAGAGCACTGCTTTTCCTTAAATGGAAATATGGACTGTGCACTGATTTGACGCAGCAAGTCTCTAGGATAGGACGAAGGATAGAAAATTCTTTAACATTTTCGTACGCAAATAATCCTTTGAGAGCATTCAGTCGACTGGAAATAATAGTTATCTTCAGTTGAACTGCGATGGAATCAAGCGAAATAATATGGACTCTCCTTATGCTTTCTTCGTGAAGAGAGAGAGAGAGAGAGAGAGAGAGTGCGAACATAATTACGGGCACACCAATGTTGGTGGTGGGTTCGTTACGATTTACCTTCTTCAGTGTGTATGTACGATATATTATGTTATGTCGTCTAAGAATTTATCTAACAAGAAGACTTTAAAATGATGCAAGATGCAAGGATGGAGAGGAGAAAGAGACGAAGACAACTACAGGCTGAAGGAAATAGGAGGCAGAGAAGAAGGGAAAAGCTGGGGGAATAAGCATGAGGCTGCGAATATCGTCTATCTGCAAAGAGCCACGCTATTCCTGTCTAGAGAATTGACTTTGAGTTGGCTCTGCTCGACTTTTGAGACATGAGTTAAAGCCTCAATCTTGTACGCAAGCGAGTAGTACAAGTATCTGTACATGCATAGTACATATACACATGTGTATGTATGTTTAGCTTTAGGTATTACGTAGCAATGGAGATCTGCGGAGTTTATTCGCAGCCAACTTGAGAATGTGAAGCTGCTAGCATAGAGTTGAATCTTCTCTCCTTTCCATAATATAATATCTGAAGATATATAAATCTATGGGGTACATATAAGTAGATATATAATATATATGTTGAGGTAGCAATCGCACTTGATAAGGAGGAGAGAGAGACAGATGGTAGCGAGAGTGAAAGAGTAAGAGAAAAGACTGAATTATTTCAGAACATGAGGTGGAGCTGCCTCTAAGCTTATCTCTAGAGACTTTCCCTTTTCCGTCTTAATCAGAGACTTTGTATTTACCATCTCTGTAGAATTCATTTAGCAAAACTTAGTGGGAACTTTAGTCATAGTACCGAGTAGGGACTCTCGACTGACACTTTGTATCACCAACTCAGGTCAACTCCGCAGAAGACAGGTCAAGTTTTTAGTCACTTTCATTCACAACGGCACCTGTGTACTAGTTTAATCATTATACAGCATTCTGTGTATACCTATATATACAAAAAGTTGCTCTATTTATTTACTATTTAGCAGCGGGCTAATTGTAAGTTTTGCAAGTGAAGTTTTTAGGTTTCATTTCTTTCGTTCGTTTAGGAACAATTTTCAGCTGATTCGTCTCCAATTATCGATTACATAGGTCGTGAACTAAACGAAGACTGCGCACAGTTCAGTACATGGTTTAGTACCACTTGAGGAAGCGAGTCAGAGAGAAATTGAAGTAATATATGGTTTCACTTGATGGCTCCAAAAGTGTCAGTCAGAGACATAATATATGTTTGCAAAAGGGTAGTGTGCAGCGTCTGCTAGGTTGTATGTAAATACAGTGAGTGCAAGCGAAAATGACCTTTGTTTCACATGTGTTTAGGTGTGTTCACACAGAGAGATAGATTGAGTGTGAATTAACTATCCTAACAAGATGTGCAGGAAGGAAAGCAGTTGAGGTTGTGAGCTCAAGTAATCTGTTGAAACTTGACTCCCAGACCTGTAGCAAAGACTGTGTGGGAAAAATGGCACATGGGCTTTCTCCACTGATGCCACCATACAGTAATGTGTGAGTAAGCAAGAAAGAAAACGCGCAATTTAGTCAAGAAAAAATGAAGCTTTTTCCTTACCGGTATTTGGAACAAAATCGCACAGCTCAGGGTTTAGTTTTCGGAGATCAAGGTACTCTGTCGTGGTGTATATGCCCAGGAAGATCGGCGTGAAGGACAAAAATGAAGGTAGAATCCAAATAGAACCTTTAATCAAGAAAAAAGGAGAACGAAAGTTAGACACAAGTAAGCAGCTCAATTTTCCAGCATAAATGTTTCACGAACCAAAATATTGCAAACACGAAGTTCAGAAACTAGTTCTTAATGACTTTCAAACAAAAGTAGTCGAAACTGTATTTCATTTATCTTGAAAGGCCCATTTTCTATACAGAAATTAATTAGGTATATTGTACATACCCCATCACGCAATTTTACATTGGGAATTGCTAAATACAGTTGGCCTACCTTGTTTATACCTTGTAAATTTTTTATACCTATACTGGAACAATTTTTTGACAACATGTGTAATACTTGTATAAAAACATCAATGTCAATCATCATTACCATAATATGTACCTACATTAACATTACCAAACTCTGTGATAGGATTAGAATCTCCACAACCCTACACATTTTGTACGTTAAGAAATTTGAATTGTACAAAAACATAATTTATAAGTAGGTATGTACCTGCATGGAATGGGCTTGCGAAATGGTAAGTAGCTGTAATATAGGTACGACCAAACTGAAACATTTCCCATAAGATATGTTATATGTTCCCAAATGTTATCAAAATGGGAATGGAATAGAAAAGAAAAAGAGCTCTTCGTACATTTCTGCATGCAGTCCAAAAGAAAGATTCTGTTTTGAACTCACAGAATGTGCAGTAAGTAATTTGTTCTCTTCCAGTACCTACAAGAAACTACAAGACTGCAGTTTTTGCAAACATTCGAGATGATTATCTACGGGACTGCGACTTCCTTCTCAACAAACTACAGCGATACAATGCAGAGCAGTACACCCTCTTGGCTTTGTGCACAAGCACAGTATCGAGCAGTCGTATCATTCTGCCTTAATTCCCTTCTGGAAATAACATCGAGATTTCTCAATAAAGTATTTGACTATAGTTTAGGAATATAAAAGGGTAAACTTTAATATTGTGAAAATGCCATCACAAGCACTGTAAACATTTAAAAGGATCTGTGAGCATTTCCCTTTGGAGATCTGTTTGTAGAGTTCAGTTGACTTTCAGTGCTGCGTACATCGATCAGCACTCTTTTCTCTGCCAATATTCCATTTTCTACGTCACTCGTCTTTCAAGCATTTCACTTCAATTTAAACATGCTCGTTCATACACACGCTGCGAGCTGGTGTGGCTGGTAGTAGTTACTGTTCTAGAACATTGGGCGTTTCGGAAGCAGAGACGCTCCTTTGCGCTAACCTAACGCAACATTCCTGCTACATACCTGACTTTGCTTGATTTGAGTGACTGACATTCCATCCATACAAATACACCTGCCGAAGAAGACTAAGCACAGTTGTAGCTTATGCACCGCTTGCTTACAGGATTTCTCCCTTCAAATACGAATTCTCTCTTTGCATCTTCTCTATCATCCAAAAGCTACTATTATATGCACGAATGTAGAACCCCGCCTGTAAGTATATGTAAAAGAGGATGAAAAGATACAGGTACAATGTGAATCATAACAGAGGGGAAAAGGATGAATCGGAAGAGATTGCAATATTTTCATGTGCTTGTACCTACGTATGCACGCAAGCACGTCGTCAGATATAGTACTTACATACTTTGCAAACATTGTTAGAGTATCTACACAATGGAATGTACATACTATTACGGTATGTCCGTATTACGTATATCGGTGGCATTCGCTTCAATGTGAACAGTAGCATTACATTCCTTTTATAGTTACGTATATTATTCGAATCGATCGAAAACGTCGACATCAGACTTTTCCTCCAACGCTTCTTTCTCCTGCTGCCGAATCCCAAAAGTCACCATTCAATCTTCTGCAGATTGTCATGAATTACATTTTCTTTGTGTACAGGTATAAACACTATACATGTGTGCTTCTTGCTTCCTTGTATTTAATATCATTGGGATATACTGAACGTGGTATACAGATTCAACTTTTTCGTCGAAAGTGAATGTACAAAAGGTTGCTAAGCAAACTCGGAACGCTTGTCTATGGCCGAGAACTTTTTGTGGCAGAATGTCACAAAGGCACCGTTTTGCATATATGTATATAGTGCTACTCTTAGTTAACCATTTAGTGGAGTCCGAGATCCCCACCCCCAAAATGGGGGAAATAATTTCACCGAAAGCGGAAGAACTCATTTTTTACGTTTCCAAAGCCCATCAAGCGATTTAGGTTTCTTCATACTTCAGCATTCAAAAGCCAAAGAAGTCCATGGGCGATGCTTCATGATTTTTAACGGGTATTTCTTGTTTCAAAATGATTTCGATGCCACGTCTATCTTTCACATCCTTAGAGTACAGACTGGTAATGCCCGCTGTATGGGAACTAGCTGCATTGACAGTTTTCTCCATACAAATGTGTGACCTCAACTTCAAATAAAGGTTTTAAAACCTTCTCCACATAATAAAAAGAGTTGATTTTACTGTTTTGAGGAACTTTGATAAGAGGAACGGGCTTTCCCGTCATTCCCCGTATGACCATAATTTTCTCTCCATAACTTTCTCTTCTCTGCCTCACAAAGTTCGCTACTTGGTTTTTTGGCATTCCGGAGCTAATATTCTGGATTCAGGTACAATATTGGAATCCACGTGAAAGCCTCGTCCAGTTAACAAAAAATTCCGACCTATTTCCGCCCAAATGCCTTTCGTAGAGCTTCCGACAATTTGATTTCCTGTTGCGCTGATGACTTTCTCTCAGCACATGAACTTCACTTTTTCTAACCTGTTTTTACTTTAAATCTGTGTGGATTATGTATTCAATTGACCTCTTTGACACCCCTAAGTTGTTTTCAATCGCCTCTGCGACATTGGATTTGGATAACTTGTTCATTTTTTGACTTTTTGAATATTGGATGGAATATGAGCATTTTGGCCCTTTTGGAAATTTGTTGTGGTCTTCCCGAAACGCTTGCCCTGTCGGTGTTTCGTTGCGTAATTAAGTACACGGTATTCCTTGTCAGTGGATAAACTGACATTACGGGAAAGTCGCTTTTGGGTACCCATAGAACTTGAAACACTTTTGGAAAATGAGTTGTTCCACTTCCGATGAAAATATTCCCCCCACTTTGGGGGGTGGGTAACAAAGAGTAGCACTACACATGAAAAACGACACCTTTGTGCCATTTAGATGGACAAAAGTTACAGGCCCAAGAAAAGCGTTCCAAGTTTGCCTAGACCCCTTTTGTATTATTTTACAATTCAAACAATTCTCGACATATTCTGTATGATGACCGCGCATAAATTGAAGGAAGTTCTGAGTCCAATGACGAACATCCTCAAAAATTATATGCTAGAACCCCGTAAAATTTCTTCAAATTTCGTCACGTACAGCAATGTTTCAACTTGAAAGTGGATGTAGGTGATATTAGAACGAATCGTGTATAGAAAAAATTGTAAAATGATTTCAAATGCCTTCAAACTATTTATACAAAAGTGGATGGAGAAGCATGTGGTGCAATACTGTTACGAAAATACTATCGCTAGAAATTTCAACGGGACTAAGTAGAGTCGTTACTGTACTAATCCAGAATTTAAGAAATCTGTGACGGATTCGGCATTGTCATTATGACGAAATGCGGAGGAGAGGCGAAGTTTTTCTCTGGCATTTCCTTTCGAGGGTTTATTGTCAGAACGAAGTAAATAACTTCCTCCATAAAATTCCAAAGATTTGTGTTCGTATTAGTAATTTAATAAACAGCGTTGTAGACTAATCACGTTGTACACAATGACGAGCATCGACTGTGTGACATAGGGTGGAAAACTTTCTCCAGCAGTAACAGAAATAAATGTCATTGTGTGTTAGCTGAAGGATGTAGCAGAGGTAGGAAACTAATTTTGAAAGGGTACATGCATTGCAACTCTGGTCTCTCTCACCATGTAAGACCTTTCAAATACCTACCTAACCCAGTATAAATATTGTACACACATATGTTGGTATTATTAGTATTTACTTTAAGAGTAACAATGTGTGTGTGCTCTATATGTAACTAAATATAAGACTAACTAGTACCTAGTTCATGTTTCATATTAACTAATTTCATAGCCCGAAAAAAGAAAGCAAATTCCTTGCAAAGTATTGCAGTGAACAAATTCTTTCACTTAAGGTCGACTGTGTGAAAGTTTTAGCATTTCCAATAACTGTATAGGTAAGAGGCATTGAATGAAAATAAAATCGATATTAATCCTAAAGTCAACGGGCATTAAAACATCGTTAAAATGTGCAGTAAATATAATCTGAACGCTTACACATTCGAATGCGGACATGTTAGGTCAACGGACAGATGAAATTTCTTTTTAATGGAAGCTTAAACCGTTGCGTACGGCGTGCAGGCAGAATACGACGGAATTTGACTGTCAGTATCCAGTAAAATTGTAACACGAGGAGTTTGCAGTACGTAGCGGAGTGCAGATCAGTGTAACCTCTCCAATGCAACATACCTATATATGTACCTAAATGTATAATAAATAACTCAATAATTGCAAAGACTGATATATATATATAATGATTAAATTTCATTCAAATTCAGATAAATAATATTATTTATGATCAGTGTAACAATTAATATGTCATCTTATTAAATACATCACATTAGGTCTTATACCATGTCACTTCAATAATTACGGTCCAATCAAGGTAAAAGACGAGGGAAACGCAAAGAAGTACAGTAATGGTTACATATTTAGCAAATTGTACATAAAAAACACTTGCCACATTCGTCTGTTGCATTGGAATGCGAATTGGAGACGATAATTTCGTCTCTTTCAATCAGTGCCCATAAATATCAGACTTGATACTGTATTCAAATTGTGAAGAGTGGGCTTTAACATGGAACCGATGAACCGAAACATAAAATGTTCGGTTTAATTGCATGATAAAATAAAATTAATATCTACAGATATGAAATACAAATAATATGCATGCATGAAATAATTTTTATGGTTGACATGAAGCACGAGCACAATTTGTCCGTCAACCGATAACCTTTAATTGATCTGTGTTGAAGTATTATACGTGAAACAATTTGGGGCAATGATACAATATTCAGAAGAATGCCAAATGTGATTATACAGAAGCACAGAAGTGATATAGCTTCCTGTTTCCTTTTGAATCGTTAACGCAGCAATTACCTGTCAAACCTTTTAGCTTCTATTATTTCTCATGCAGAGGCACTTGTAATTCGCAGGGTAACCCTTTGCATTGATCCACCCCCTCTGCATGAATAGTATCCACACGGACAAGTGAACCCAAAGAACGGCATATGGCATTTACAGTCTTCATCTTTGTGATTGTATGTATCTGACACAAGCTAAATTTTCAGTCACGTCTCTATCTCCTCCTCCAATCTGAAGCAGAAATGAAGCTTTGTGATGGAGAAATCCACTCTAGGCTCTACATAATGCACTCACTGTCACATTCACTCTGTTCGGCATTGGCGTTCAGGATGAATTTTTCACGATTGACCGACCAGCAGATACCTAAATGAGATATTTATTCTACGTATCATTCGTAGAGACTACGAGTACCTCGATAAATAAGTCACAAACAACACTTTCCTCAACTCTGCTCTAGAGCCACGCTTCTACACTCGGTAAGTTCTCAAGTGCCCAGTGCCTACCGTCCAAATAATACCAGTGCACACTGGAATTTTCCGCCACAGAATAACGGTTTGTGCACTTCTCTCAACTAATGTGTGAGTACCTAATGGTATGCTTTTTCTACTATAATTGCACTCTCTCTTTAGTATATCCATAAGTGGTCTAATACAGATAAGTACTTCTACTACCATTCCCTCCTTTCGTTCTCTTCAGTCAGTTTCATGCAGTTCAAGGGTTACGCCTTGTTTATATACACTCTCAGAGCAGAGGATACATACATGTGTACCTACTACTACTGTGACTTTAAATATTTTCCTCTGCAAACATACTCTTTGCTATAATATATCAAAACTACCCTCGAATGGAATCAATACTGTCAAGAACACTAGAACATTACAGCTTTAACGAAACCTTTACGAGTTGGTGTCCTACCAACAAGAACAAACCCAACTGCCAACTACATGCCTTCAAACACATCTCACGATATGCAGGCAAAAGTCAGCTAATCGTTGAAATAACTTTAGAAAAGCAGAAACACAAACAGTGATACCCACTATTTCATAACCAACAACAAATAATAAAATTTATATAGCGCACTTCTCACTGTGAAAAGTACAGCAATCATTCAGCGCTCTACAATCCCTAGTGCTGTACGTGTGGGTAGATCACCCAACATGAGTATTCACACAAGTATGCAATTAAGTTCCCATTGAATACCCAGTGTAGGTTGTAGTCTACAAATAGAAGTAGCTCACCTATCATGACACGAACCGTCTTGTGCGTCATTTTGAGAGGATACTCAAGTGGTCGACAGATCGCGTAGTAACGATCCACGGAAATTGACGTTAAATGCAGAATTGATACTGTAAAATACAAAAAACAATAAATAATTAGTTTGTGTAATATGGTAAGCATGCTCATTTCCATCCCGTCGTGATCGCAAGTGTTTTATCGTTAAAACTATTTTAAAGGTTAAATGTTGATCAGGTGGATGCAGGGCGAAATTCCGTGCTATTCCGAAATCTACATCATCCTCAAAACTCGATCAGATTCAACGGATGCCCGCCGTCATGATTAAATCAAATAAAAATTTTGTCGATCAACCCTGATTACACTAGTGTGCCAAGTTTTAAGGCTACAAATGGAGTATTGATGCTATAATAAATACAAGGAGAGAACATGAATTAACAATAAATTCACAAGAACATGCCATTAGAACACACTCAAACTTGAAACGCATGTAAATTACTCAAAGGACACATGTCTGATGTGAGACGATAAATACGAGAGTGGAAAACTCTCTCATTCTCTCTCTCTCTCTCTCTCTCTCTCTCTCTCTCTATCTGAAAGAACTGTCTAGTAATGTTCGATGTTACACGATTTAGATTTCCATTGCTGTTGCAAAATGTAATGTATTTTGCAGTGGCAACCGATGTACTGTACATGTGCTTTGTGGTGAGTGGAGTGACGCTGCCTTGCCCACGGTCTCTCTGGTAATAGTAGAAGTAGTATATGTGCAGATGTGTTGCTCATATCGCAAGGTAAATCTCGGGCACAGATCCAAGTCTAACCTTCACTTCACTCCACTTCATCAAAACTAAAACCAAGCCTACTCAACTAAAGATAAGTACGTAAATGCATGGCAGACATTCATCATTTTGTTAGTCATGCCATGCCATATCTCCATGATGATGTTAATGATTTTGATGGTTTATGACATATTTATACATCAGTCTAATGCGACTTGAGTGTAAATACTCGTCGCCTACTATTCTCCCTTAATGTCCTTAATAGCATTCGCCGGATTGTTCCGGTAAGTACTTTCGGCTCGTATCTTGTCTCTCACTCTCTCTGTCTCTATGGTGTGTGCCTAATGTTTGTCAGAAATATTTCTAGCAGCTCTCACCGCTGCAGCCTCTTCCCGGTACTTGTATTTTCATCAATGACATCAAATTTGTAGTGAAAGGTTTACCTGTACAAAAGTAGACATCCAAGGAGTTCCACACGTCGCACATCACTGCACCCCACAACCATCGACCTGCCACAGCAAAAGATAATTATCAAAAGATGCTTTATGCCATGCTAATGGGCTGCCTCAAAAAACTAAATACTAACTTCATATTTTGAATGTACTAATAAGTTGCATAATACATAACTCAGCACTAGCTAATTATAGGTACTAGAATTTTGCTGAAAACAGTGGTTTCGTCTATGTCCTCATCGACTTCACGCAGTAAAAACGCTCACATCACAGTAATTAATGAAAGTCGAAACGTACGAGTGTGTAGTACTAAAAGAGATACTATTATATTTCTTCTTTCATTGGAACACTAGATATATGTATACACACACCACAGTTCACAGTAGTAGGAGAACACTTGGTGTTAGCTATTCGACACGTAGCGCCAGAAATTACTAGTAAATAGTTACTCTATTCTAAAGTGTACTAGGACGGGTACGGAGTGTATATATTGGTATGCCTTAAATCAAATCTTGTGCAAGCAAACGCTCAGAGACCATTAAAAAGTGAAAACGCCAACGCGGTGTTGACTCACACAGAAAAAGAGAAAGAGGACATTGAACATAAGAGGGCTGTGGGCCATTCTGACTTGTAGGGTGAAGCCAACTGAAAACATTCATTGCCAAGTCAAACCTTCGCGGAACGAAGTCTCCTCTGCAAAAATGGAAGAGAACTTTGTGCAAAGCAGAAACAGAGAAAGAGAGCCAAGAGTTTTTATGGCTCACTAGCCAGCTGTTATCTACAAATCTTGTGTGCCAATGCAGCATATTGCAGTTGTGGAAATCTACTGACACAGGAACAAGAGTAAAAAAAAGTCATATTAAGTACATATGCACCTAGCATAAGTAAACTACTACTGACACTCATATTACATAGGTACATCAACATCATGTACGAGAGCTCAAAGGTAGGCTACTAATGTAGGTATATGGGTTTAGTTACCTTGTACCTTTATTTGCCTACCTAATGTTGCTCGCATTTAGGCTAATGATGTAAACTACTAGTGAAAGGCAACAGTGCCACGACATGGGCACTCTGAACAATAAAAATTTCAAGTGTCTTCTCATCAGATGATCGCCGTTAGGGTCTTATACTAATATATCGTATACTATTTATTAGGGTCTGTTCTTTTGGCTAGTTCAAAGTGCAATTTGCATTGAATTTTTTTTACTTCCGCTTAAAATATAGCACAGTGGCACGTAAGACTGAAAACTGTGATAAGAATTTAAAGGCTACATGTTGAAATCACGGAAAAGGAAGTATAACATGTAAACCTGCACGCTGTACTAGCTACTAGCGTATTTTTGTAGATAGATAAAACTTACACACAAAATTACTTATTGTTGTGCAGGTTGACTTTCGTGCCGGCGGAGTGGTAGCCTAGAGCAAGCACTTAGCGAAAATGCAAACATTATACAAATGAAAGAAAGAGAAACTGACTGAGTGAAGTCTTGCGGATTGCCTGCTTATTATGTTGTAAAAACAGTTCATAAATAAATGCATGTGCACAATTCTAGGTAGCTACCTACTTCCTTCAGAGTAATAAATTGCTATAAATCTTGTTCACATGCACTTTTGTTGACATTTACAGTCAAGTAGAACCTTAAATGTAAATTAATAAAGGTAAAGGTCAAAATCAGCGTAGACTGAAAATTTCTAGAGTTCGTTCCATTTCTTTGACTTTAGTATCTGTAGCTATGTAAATTATCCCTGGAATGAGAAATGTTTTGGAATTCGTTGTGAATTTTTTCCTTTTTTAGACAGAAAAACCGGACTCGTAAATGTCGTAAATACCAGCGACCGTGACCCTTATGAACGACAAGTAAGATGTTTTGTGATACAATGGTATCGATTAAGCTATACATGAAAGAATCCATTGATTTTTCGTAGCAGGAAGGCAATCATAATCAATTTCTATGAGATGTTGGAAAAACTCTTTCAGGGGGGCCACAGTTTCTTCGGAGGAAGAACAGCTCTTATTATATACCTTTAACAGTAGACCGTAGCTGATAAAGAGCGTCTAACTTTGACGAAATGACACAAGAAAAATGATCAGTGGATTCCAAAATAGAGCCACTTTATTTTCACTTCAGTCAATCCTAGTTAATGTTTACTCGTGATATCTTCTACTGTCTGGGCCGCAGGGACACAGCCATATAATCCATCAAAAAAGGTGTCAAACTGGAAACATATCGGCCATAGCTATTAAAGCGCTGTCACATTATTCGCATGGGCTACTATAGAACTTGTACGTATGGGAACATGATCATTTTCTTCGGATGAGAAAACCCACTGTCAATGCTTATATAATATGACTGCTGTCTACTCTGAAGAATCTGAAGACTTGACATGTGCGAACTCACCTCCATTGAGAGACAGGGCAGCGTTAAATGTCATGGCACAAAGAGCCACCAGCATATCGGCCAGGGCGAGAGACACGTAGAAGTAGTTGGTGAGAACTGAAAAAAAATCCATTATTAATGACCTTGCATTTTTCGAATTGAAATTTAGCACCAATGTTGAGCATAGGATCGCTTCGCCCCTCTACTCACCAAATCAAAATTGCAAAAGCGGATTACGCGTACCGTCATGCGCACTTGAATAATACGATTGCATATTCTCAAGCACGCAACAAGTTTGAGCAAGTGCAAATGAAAACACATGGTTAGACATAAGTAGAATTCTAGTAGTAAACCTATTTGTTAAAAGCTATTTGTCCTACTTTTTTGAGAAAAAAAACCTACAATAATGGGGAAATCAAATAAAAAACTCAATTGTCAGATTTGTTCCTTTGATTTTAGTGCTAAAGCTGAGTTAACAACTCACAACCGACTTGGTCACGTGAACAGCGGAGGAATTCAACCACCGGTTAATTGTTACGTTGAAAACTCCGAAAAAACAATCAAATTGGGACAGTTGGAGTGATGTTTACTTGGCACGACCTAACTCTGACATTTTTCAGCCGATTCTGCTTAAACTAATCATGGATGCTTATAAACATTGCAGACCTAGGTAATTTCTCAAATTGTCAAAATATTTGAAAATACCCGGATCGACCCGGGAATTTTAAAATATTTTGACAATTTGGAAATTAGCAGGGTTCGTAGCATGTTTCTATTTATGCCATGCAAGTTTGAGATGAATCGGTTGGTAATTGAGGACAGGGCATTGGTTTTCCCGGTTTCCAATTTTTACCCGGGTATTTTGACCTTTTTTCGGGATTTGGAGAAAACACCTATGTTTGTGTGGGAATTCTACATCTATATTCCGAATTTGAAGAAAATCGGATGAAAATTGCACCTGTGAGGTCATGCCAACCTCAATCGGGTAGGACCGACCACCCATTATACTTTTTTCGGATTTTGTTATTCAGAACCTTCATCATATGACTTGGTACCCTAGAAATTATATGAAATAGAGAAATCCCTGACACCATGCAAATCTTGTGTCGTTTCTCGATGTATGTCGTCTATTACGATGGAAAATATTCAAGTAAATAATGAATCTGTACTGTTCTACAGGAAAATATAAGTGAAGAAGGAGAAAGGAGCGTTGCAGCAATTGTTCTTTCATCTCAAGCACAACAGGTTAATTTATGCGGCATTTACTTTTTTACTAAATCTGTCTTACATAAGCCCACCCCTTAAATGTCATGAATACATTTCCATTACATAAAATTATATCTTTCATATAGGACAATTGTAGACGCTTAGATAGCAAGATTACTAATTTGTAGACAAAAACTTTAAAAAAAAACATGTACATATACAGATGTGTACCTCAATTTGACTGCCAAACACACTTGACCCAATTCCTAGGCGGACCTACCTTAGTGCGAAGTCTGACTGATTATTGTATTTTTTATTTGCAGTTTTTGGCTACTTCCGAGGAACAAGTGAATATTGTTAAGGTAAAATTGACTTTTAACCTTTATAAAATAAAGATTATTTACGAATTTTGTGAACATAATACTATTATACTGTTGGCAGTGGAGGGTGTTAGGGGGAGGTGTTCCCTATAAAAAACCAAGAATAAACGTCCTTGATGTGTTTTTATCAGCAATGAACAGGATTATCTCAGTAAGCGAAATTTCAAAAAAATATGTGTTTCAACGGCTACTGGTTTGCCTTATTATACGCAGGGTTGGTAAAATAGGGAGAGAAAGTTCCCATTAATCCGTTTGTTTATTACGGAACACTGTCATTGTTGGGCGACATAAAATTTGATTACTAACTATTGTTTTCTTTAAAATTGTCAATTTTTTAATTTACTGTAGCACACGTCTATTAATATGTATTCTTTCAAGACATTATTATATGTATATAGTAACAGTGTAATATCCTTATTAGTAATTTAGGCGAAACTTGTCGAATAAATTATTATTATTATTATACCCAATTACTTGTTGATATTCAATAATTTACGTGCTTTGATCAATCATTCTTTCCAATCATTTCATTTGCATATAACCGTTTAATCAATAAATATATCTAATTAGTTTTACATTTAATGCATTTGTACTTACTTCGGAGTTTTCGATGCCGCATAACTGATGCTATCACTAGCATATTACCCGTCACCGCACACACACTGCAATGTTCATTAGACATTGTTAAATAATTCATTATTAAAAATTATTAAACATTAGAATTGTAATTCGGGATGACGGTACCGTTTCGTATAACATTATTTATGCATTAAAATGCTTTCACATGTATTACAATGGCAAAAACGAGGGATAGAAACACCACGCATATATAGTGAATTACGTTATTAGGGAGGAATACCGATAGTGTTAGGCTTGAATGACTTTCTGCGACTGTAAGAAATGAGCTCTGAGTGAGTACGGAAAACGCAAATGACTGACGCTTATTAAAACACGTAAAAGAGTGCCATCGTAGTTGACTGTCAGACCTTCGACCACGCAAAAGACTGTCACCCATAAAATAAGTATCTTATTGGTGTACTACGGTCGTATTACTAATAGAAAAATCGTCTTCTAAATACATCTCATTGTTACCGTAGCCCAGCCTATTTCCCTCTGCAACAGTGTTCATTTCGTTTGCCTCTCTGTAATAATAGTTTAGGGAGAGTCCATAAACTACGTAGACAAAAATTAGGGGGATACCAAAGATGTCCACGGATGTCTAAAATAGGGGAGGGAGGTCTACTATGATGTCCACGCAGACACCTGGTTGCGATTTTATAAACAATTTAAAAATTGAAAGAAGTAGTTCGTTTGAATCTGTGATGGAAACCATCGGAAATGTGGTCTAAATCAATTTTTGAGGATAAAATTTAAACTGCACTGTAATTACGATTACCAACCTGCTACAAGTAAAATATTTAATTGTAATCTTTACTGTTCCTATATTTTCATAAAATAAATAATAAATTTTTGAAAATTTTTAAAAATTGGGTTTGTCTACGTGTACTGGAGGGAGGAGTCACTCAATGTCTACACTTGTCTATTTCAGGTGGGGTGGGGGTCAAAAATTGCGATTTTTTACGTAGTTTATGGACTTCAGCTTGCTTTGTAATAAACTATCATTGGAAATAGGCAGGCAAGAGGTGGAATAGTGCGGTAACACGTAGGCATACAAATCAAGTAATCTGTCTCCTGCAAAGCCATGTAATAATCTGTGACTGTCCCATCCATATTTCAAAGATTCTGCCATATTTTTGACAGTTTTTACGACATTTTTGACACATTCTACTTCGGAAAAAAATTGACAAAACTTTTTCTTTGAGAAAAATATTTTCTATGTAGGTATGCTGTAGAGTGAAATTTTTTTAGTCAAACTATTTTTAAATTTTATTACTTAAAACGCCACTTGTGTGTGATTTTTTCATGACATATTTTGCACTTTTTATGACACTCAGATATGTTTTAAGGTTCATCTATCTCCCACACCCTAACACTGAGAGCATACCTTTCAATGCTATATTTTAAAAATGGCGCTTCAAAGGCT